>JBANCZ010004320.1:0-10506 GCA_037040025.1 Sphaerogastrella javana | reverse complement strand
ACATTCATCGCATTTCCATATCTTATTCACATTCTCCGTGCCTATATAGCAACATCATTGATAGATCTATAACATCGGGCTATGAAATTCTTATAATTTCTTGCGATTTTCTTATTATATGGTAGATCTGAATACATTGTAATGCAAAAATATACAAATTTTTACAGGAATGATATATTAAATGAATTTTTTGAAAATATCTAGATTATAAAGTTATTAAAGAATTTTTTACTAAATTTTGAAACTGTAAAAGTTTTTTTTTGTTAATTTAAATTTTTACAAATATTTTATTTAGCGTTTAAAAATAGGCATATACAATTTTAGATTTTAGACCAATTTTTAGAGAGTATATGCCATTATTTAAAAAAAAGTTATTTTAAACTGTTTAGCAGAATAAGTTATGAAATTTATTTATAAACTTTTTATACAATATTAAATTTAAATTAATTAAAACTATTGAAGTTTTAATATGGAAAATTGTAAAAATATAATAAGAAGTATTTTTTTAATAAGATACCAAAATATTTTATAAACAAATTTTAATTATTAAAGGATTTTTAATAGAATGAGTAAAGACCTTATGAATTATCGTGATGTAACATTTATTTAGAAATTTCTTCTTTTAAATAAAAGTATTTTTTAGAGTGTAGCAGAAGATCTTATGAATGAATGATTATATGCCATTTATTTTGCACTTTTTTCATTCAAAACAAATAAAATCTGAACTAAACTTTTACAAATTCAACTTAGTTTAACACTTTAGCTTATAATTAGTCTTTGTGACTATAACAAAACTACAACTACAGTTGTTAAGCTCCGATTCGAGTACAACAACAACAACAATAGATCTCACGTTTTTTAAGAGATAAAAAAAAATACTAAACATACATTAAAGCGCGAAACATTTTGTTGTTATTTTGTAGTTGACGCCAATAAACAAATACACAAAATACTATAAAAAAATGGGAAAATACAACAAATGCAGCAGCAGCACCTGCAGTAGCTTCAGCAGTTCGACCATTGTTGTATTTGACCTGGCTTAGAGAGACAATCACAGAGAAAGAGAGAGGGAGAGACCGAATTTTGTGGCACGTTTCAATGCATTTTTTTGGCTAACTGTTGATTTGGCCGCATATGGCAATTTTTATGCTCGCTGTTGTTGTTGTTGTTATTCGCTTAAGATCAATTAAGAGGTGTGCCCAGGCCAACTCAATTAAGTTTGCAACCAGCAAATGTGCACTGAAGAAAAATTATATTTTAAATTTTGTGTAAACCAAAATCATTTATCATGAGCATATAATATTTAAGCAATAATAAACAAATAATAAATGCCATAATAAATACAATTAAAAAAAAAATTGCCTAAAATTTCATAAATATTAGTATTATTAATAATAATTCATTATTATTATTATTAATAATTCAATAATTATTATTATTATTATTAAATTATGAATACAATTACAAATTATAATTCCTAAATTTTATTAATATTAATTTTAAATTAATAATAAATAATATATACAATAATAAATACAGTTAAAAATTTTAATATCTAAATATATTTAATATTATTATAAATGTTAAATAATAAATTCAGTAATAAATACAATTATAAATTTAAATTACAAAATTTAATTGATATTAATAATAAATTAATAATTTTCTTCAAATTAAATAATGAATACAATTTTAAATTATAATGCCCAAATTTATTAATATTATTATTAAATTAATAATAAATAATATATACAATAATAAATGCAATTATAAATTTTAATATCTAAATTTATTTAATATTATTATAAATATTAAATAATAAATTCAGTAAGAAATACAATTATAAATTTAAATTACTAAATTTGATGGATGTTAATAAATTAAAAAAATTAAAAATTAAATTAAATTAAATTAAATTAAATTTCGAAAATACAAGTTTCATTTCATGAAAATTCGTTCAGTGCAATACTAGCAATAGAACTTCAACTTTAAACACTGCAAATTCAACTTCAACAAAATTCGCCATATTGCTATTTGTCGCTGTTGTTGTTCTTGTTGTTGTTGTTGTTGTTGTTGTTTTGTTGTTTTTGTTGTTGTTGCCGCTTGCCAGTTAAATTGCTGTAATTCATAATAACTGGGCCCGCTACCACCCACAGGGCGGTTGTTAGACTCTCGCAATCAAATGCAGGCCGAGACCCAAAACCACCACAGTGGCATTAGCAGGAGTCCTTCCGCCCGGCCGTCCGACTGTCTGGTAGTCTGACTCCAATCGAGCCAAGTCATAGAAAATTGCTGCAATTTTACATTTACAGCAATTGGACGCAAAATGCGAGCAACAACAACAACAGCAATATAGACAGCAGCTGAAGGTGAAGCGAGGGGAGGACGAAAAAGTTTTGCAAATGTAAAAACATGAACTTAAAAATACATAATTGCATATTCCAACCGGCATCGTTTTGAGGCCGCATTCACCCAAACCCCAAATACCCCCCTTCCCACCAAACTCAAAACTCAAACCCCATTCCAAATGAAATTCGCCAGCTAAAACCCAGCCCCAGTTACAGCAACAGCCATAGCCAGGGTCTCTGTGCCTCTCCATGTCTCCTCCTCTATCTCTTTCGCTCTTTCTCCCGCTCTCTCTCTCTCGCTGTGGCTCAAAACTCAACAGGGGCCTTAGCTCAAGTTGGAGGTAGACCAAGCTCCGATGCTGACAAACAACCAAACACTCATACGTCACGTTGATTGGAGGCAAAAGCACAGTGAGCTAAGGTCAATTAATGTGAAGTGAAATAGAGAATTATTACATAATATATAAATAATACAATATAATGATGTTGAATTTAATGTTAAATAAAATAAATCAAAGAGCCTCATACTAAAGGAAAAAATTATTCTTAAATTATAATAATGCTAAATTGTTGACTATAAATTGTAAGATCTATCGATGTTTAATTGATCATTCATCAAATAAATTCAAAAACGTTAGACAAAACTTTTAAATCAAAAAGAAATCAACAAAAAAACCTTTATAGTACCTTAAACTTTAAGAACAAACTGTAATATCGAAATACCACAGAAATCAATTCATTAAATATTTTTAATTAAGCTAAATTTATTCAAAGAAAATTTTAAAATTTGTAGACGCATTAATACTGTAACTGTAATAATAATTATTAATGTTAATGTTAAAACAATTACTATTATTATTATTATTATTATTTTAATTATTATTATCATTATTACCATCATTGTTATTAGTGTTATTATCATTATCATTATTATTATCAAGAACACCGTATCCATTACCGTAATTGTTAAAACCGTTTCATTTATGCAAAATAAAACAATAATTAAAACCGACTTTTCAATCTATTGAACATTGAAACCTAAACCGGACCTTTATTATCATTCCCTGATTATTATAATTATTCTTATGATTATTATTATTTTATTGTTATTTTCATTATAACTATTTTCATAATTAAGTTTTTTTTTATCATTATAATAATTATTATTTTTTTATATTAATTTAACTTGTTATAGAAGTTCCCATATTTCCAACTCAAAAACTTATTAATATTTCAACCAGCATTTTGAACCACTGTGCGCCAATGATTTCACATAGCGGAAGGCGTCCCACTGACTGTAAATTCAAATTATACAAAAAAAAAAAAAAAAATACAAAAAAAAAGTTAGTAAAAAGCAACAAACAAAAGCAAAAAGCCAAGGCACATGAACACTTTGCACTCTCCCCCCTCACCCCTTTGACGGTGGGTGAGGAGAAAACGGCAAAGGGAAGACAAAAGTAAAATAGCAAAAACGTTTTGCTGTTGATGCAAAAATACCCCAAAAAAAGAAACAAACGAAAAAAGAAAAAACCAGCAAAATAAAAGGAGAAAAAATTCGAGGCAAATTTCATGACAGGCGAGTAATTTTGTTGTGATTTTTTGATTTGACCCAAACACTCGCCTTGCAAAAAAAAAAAAATTACAATACACACACAAACAAACACACACATGCATATGGAAAATACATATATTGGCTGTTTAAAATTGTGCAATTTGTGTGTTTGTTTCAGCCCCCTTAGCTCATTCGATCTCGCTTGCACCCAATGGCTTTCTGCACCCTCTCTTTGTATCTCTCTCTCTCTCTCTCTGTGTGCCTGCTGTTGTCTCTGTCGCTCAAAACGGCAATTATGCCGCGTTTCTGCTCCCAAATCGTAGAGAAGGCAAAATATATTTCAAGCGCTTCGACTTGGCATTAAAACACGACCTGTGGGTGGTTTGGGTGCTGAGCACCCAACAGATTGATTGGGCTGCTCTGACAGTAGAACGGGTAGAGCAGGGCTATTCAATGGGAGAGTGGGGTTTGGGGTGTGGGGTTGAGATAGTGGTAGCTGGTCAAATGGGGCAATGCTAGACACGTCAACAACTCTGGGCTCTGGTTGATATTTCGCATCCGGGTTCGCTTGGGCTGCAGTTGATTTAGAGGGCAGCACAAAACGATGAATCGATGATACCAACATGAGAAATTAGATCGACTCATCATCAGCAAAGAACTGCAACTAACAACAACAACAACAACAACAACATCAACAGCAACTACAACAATTGGTAAGAGCGCAGCAAACAAATCACTGTGAATGTAATTGAGCAAGAAAGAGAGAACGCGGAGACTGGAAGAGCTGTAAAATGCAATGCGTCTATGTATGTGTGTGTGTAGACTAACTGTGTAGAGCATGTAGACTGTGGGGGATTGAAAATTTGGGAAAATTGCTGCTGGGATTGCGGGTATTATTGTAGCTGGTTTGGGGCTGACAAACTGGCATCTAGCGTACAGTACTCCAAACAAGGCTTTACTGTGCACCGTCTCTTTCTGTCTCTCTCTTTCTCTACTCTTTACTCCTCTTTCTATCGTGCCCTCGCTCTTTGCCTCTCCAATGTCATGTACTGGCTTATAAACTGTATTAATTTTCTGCTTCAAGATGCACCCTACCCATAAATGGCTAGAAAGTTGTTCAGATATATAGATCTATATATTAAGCGATGTTCATTAATTGTATAATATTATTGAAGATAGTTAGGCTCTAAGTCACAGCCATAGTAATACGAAAAATCCGTAGCACCCTCTTCCCAAATTTAATTTAGATGTTCAAATTTGTTAGTAAAATATTTAAGATATGTTTATAGAGTAGCTACAGGCACTGAACAGCCAACTAAAAGAGTTTTAGCTATCTTTTTTACCATTTTTTTAGCTTTTTTTCCAACATGTAATCACATGGCAGCCGCCTCCATGGGAGAGGCGACACAGCCTGGCAGCCAAGCAGCAAATCGCGCCACAGTTGGTCGAGCGCCTGGGCAATGTCACGACGAAGCAGCAAGAGTGGACGTGTACAGAGCTGGAGATCCCAGAACCCATACCCCTTTGGTCTGTGTGCCTTGGTCATGTCAAGAAGTAACTGTAATCTGTTACTTCACGTCTGTTCAGTTTGGTCAACGCCCACGGGGCAGGGCACCAGAGCAGCCGATTAATGCTTCATCATTTGCAACGGCAACGCAAATTATCCTGACAGCCCCCAATGTGCCCCAGCTGAAGGCTGTACTCGATTCAAGTCCAATCCAAGTCGAGTCATGCAATTTCAATCGATTATCTATCGTCTGATACACGCCTACAAAACGCCCTTTCTCTCAGAACCTATAGCTACACCCCAATATATCATATTTGGACAATTGACCGTCAGACATTTGGAAATGTCAACGTATTCATACTATAGAGCAATAATAGCGCCCACTGTAGTATTTATACGTAAATCCAACGATTGTTCAATGACCTTACGCATAGCAAACTATAGTAATTCAAATTTAATGCGCGTATAAATAGAAAACAAAATTAAATCGTTGTTAGTGTTGAAAGACACCAAAACGTGTACAAGCCATTGTTCTGTTATTGTTCCAACACCTTTAGATACTTTTATGGGCGCAATAATTTATAGAAATTGCTGCAATTTTCGCAATGGGATAAAGTTTTATAGCTGTGCCAAGAAATCAACAGAAAAAGGTATTATAGTCGATTGCCAAGGGCTATGCCTTTAGCACAGCTGAATTTTCAAAATCGTACAAAAAACACTTGAATTTGTTAGCACCTAACGATTATAATTCAATTGTTATTCAATTTACTATAGCGATACTAAGAATTTTGAATTTTGCATTGTTTCAATTGATTCATTGCCACTGTAAGACCCCGTTATTTGCTATACTCAATTTTTGTGGTGTCATAATTTGTTAGCACATGAGAGAGCGAGTGCAGTGGTCTAACAGAGCAATGAGGAAGAGAGAGAAATATAGAACGCGCATATTAATTCTCTAACAGAGTGCTCTGCATGTGCTGAAAAATTCGAGTTTATTGATTATTAGATGCACTGCGTCCCATGCACAAAAGGGTGGCTGAACAAAATTGATGTACACTACGCTTAAAGTGTGGGAGAACGCAACCACATAGAATGTGGGGTAGGAGAGAGAGAGCGGAAACGAGCAAAGCCGAGCCAAGCCGAACGATCAACGACGCGCAGTCGTATGCGCATTCGTCGTTCGTGTGCAGATGAATGAGCTTTGTCAAATTTTGAGTGCAAGTGCGTCATTATGGGAGCATGTGTGTATATGTGTGAATGTGTGAACGCGTGTATATTTGTAAATCAAATGAAACAGACTGCGCCGAAACACACTCACACACACACACACACACACACACACACACACAGACACAGGCACATACATATAATGCTTACATTGAACACATTGGACGTTCAGTTAGATCAACGTCCGCATTGGATTCTTTTGGATTGCATTGGTTCGCATTGCATCGCATTGTATCCTATTGGATTGCATTGGATCTCGTTGGATTGCATTTGCTTTGGGTGGCCATTCATTCATTTTTGATCGAATGAGTTCGTTCAAAGGCAGAGAAATGCTTGAAATTTAAAAATTCTTTTAATATAATAATAAATAATATAATAATAAAATAAATCCTCGATATCTACTGCCATAAACAGTCTTGAGTAATACAAATAGAAATCCCTTAGATTATTAGAGCAGGCAGCACGACGCGTGTTCTGGCTAATAGCCAAAATCCTTCGCCAAAGCTCAAATCAAATATGCCACAAATAACCGCAAACAAAACCCACTAACAATTAATCTGGATCGACTATGATATTATGATGGTGTCGATTACCCAAAATACAAACACAAACACAAACAGCAACAGCAACTCAAGCTGCAACCACGCCCACTCAAAGGGCGTGCAACATGCATACACTCACACACATACACACACACACACACACACGTGTCGCCCAAGACAAGGCTGGGTCTTTGAACCGGGCTACAAATGCTGGCCCTAAAACTGTGCCTGCATGGGCGTGGCCAGGGCCATTTGAAAGGGAGAGGAGGAGGTATTGTAGGCAAGTGGCAACTAATCCTATGCATAATGTTGGCTTTGAGTCTTTGAGACGTGCCACGCTAAGTAACCATATGCAGCTCAAAAGCTGTCTCTCTTTTCCCCTCTCCCTCTCTATCTATCTCCTTCTCTCTCCTTCTGTTTCTATCTCTTTCCCTTTCTCTCAATCTGCCGCCGTCAAAATGCAAGCGCAAATCTTCAAACGGAAGGCATTGGAGCTGCCATTGTGTGTCCGCCAAATGATGTGGCAAACTGACACTACCAGATACAACAGATACGTAGATACAAAGATTCAAAGATACAAAGATACGTTTAAGCACCCTTCCCCCTCCCCCTTTTCTAAACAGAAATCTAAGGAACACTAAGGCGTGAGGCGTGCTGCGCCTTCAGCTTCATGCCGCACAACTGCAGTTCCATAACTTTCCCCTCGCCCCTTCCTCACACTCTCTCAATCTATCTATGTCTATCTCTGTCTCTGTCTCTCATTGCTTATTGTTGTTGCTGTTGTTGTTATTTTTATTTTGTGACAATTTGAGCATTTCAGCAGGAAATAATAAAAATGCAAACAAATCGTTAGATTTTCGCATTTGAAGTGCCTTTGATTGTTAGTGTATATCGTTGAGCATGCAGACCATATGCACAGTGGTGCAAGGCATCTAAGCACGCAACGAATTGTTGATGAACAACGAACAGAAATAAAATAATACTATTGAATATTTACCTTTAAAGATAATACGATTTTCTTTCTTCAGTTCGATAAATTGTTAAATGGTACCTGTATCTAAATTATCGATATTAAGGTCGATATCATGAGATGTCATTTATCATTTATATACAATTATTTTGTTTTAATTTTGAACTAAACAAGAAATCAATATTATCTATAGATCATATATTATTTTGTTTGAATTGTAAACTAAATAATAAAAACCTATAAATATTTTGAACAAAAGTAATCAATATTATTTAAACAACATCTAAAATTTTTTTTGAAATGTGTACTAAATAAATACATTTATATGAATATTTTCTATAAATTGTGATTTAAATAAGCAATAAACAATTCGGATCTAAGTATCAAAATGAAAGTGTTTTGGAGTGGAATAGTATTATAATATGTAGTAAATATATATCGATAGTTAATAATATTTCGCACGCATGTACATTAAAATCACCATATGCTTGTTGCTACCTAACTGATCGTAATGAAATTCACAAAGTAGATATATAATACTATTATGTACACATAGGCCAAAGCACAACTTTCTAACCTTAAAATTGTGCATGATAGGTCGACTTTAAATTAAAGAGTCCCTTTTGTGAAGGATTAGGTAGGTATTCAAAAATTGCTAATGAAAATACCTATTATTCAGAATATATAATACTTGGAGGTTATGTGAAGCCTCTTTCACTCTGTTACACTCATTTCAACTTTAGCGAACTCTATTTGTATTTTTTAGGGAAAGGGTCAACAAATTTTTTATTTTTCTATATAAATGAAACTCGACACCACTTGCTGCACAGCTTTAGGCACACTGTGCTTCGGCAATGATGACGTTGGGCCGATATGGAGTATCTATCGTATCGTGTGGCCGTTTACTGCCGCTACCGCTGCTGATGTTGATGCCGGTGCCGAAGCTGAAGCTGAAGCTGAAGCCGGGCAATTTGTGCAATTTTTCTTGTTTAGATTCGCTTTGGGTGCCAACTGTTTGTATCTATGTATCTGCGAATGTGTGTGTGTGTGTGTGTGTGTGTGTATGCGTGTTTGTTTTTATGCCTGCGATAAGCTCAAACAGCGACCATAACCATGCTCATATTATTTGTAAGGATTTTTGCATTTATTGCTAACGTTTGCAAGGATTTAACAGAGCCGCACACCCGCACCCGCACCCACACCCGCACCCGAACACCCTCCAACACAAAGGCCCCCCTTTTCGCTACTCATAGGCAAAACCCAAACCCGTCTCTCTCTCTCTCTCTCTCTCTCTATATGCCAGCAATAGTTATCTTAATAGTTATCAGGCGATTCTTGTTCTGTTGTTGGCTTTGTTATTGCCTTGGTTGTTGTTGCAGTTAGTGCATACTAAGCCAAGTTTATACGCCTGTAAAATTTTATGCCATTTTATAAGCAACATCAAATGGAGACATTTACCCAAAAGACGGCAACGGCAGCACTCACACTCAAACTGTACCTCTCTCCCTCTTTGTCCCACTGTATCTTAGGGGTCTCTGAACGCAAATAATAAAATATATACATGACAAGGCGACAAAACTGTTCGAGAGCCTTTAAATTAAAAAAAAAATTATATTAATATAAAAGCGAGTCAAATTTAACGGTGGCAATGTCCAACAGCAAATAACTTGCCGCCAATTAACCTGCAACATGCAACATGCAACATGCACATTGTCACATCAAGACTTACAACTCCATAAGTCAAATGCAGCAAGGATGTAGGTCGGATAGAGCCCTTTCTCGGTTCCGAGTCAATGGGGTGCAACCTAAGGGTCCTCGGGTAGCTGCAAGGGTAGCGGCAAGGCTCGTTGATCGCAGGATCGTTGACAGCCAACGACAAGATCTGAGGAATGTTGAATGGTCGGAGCGTTGACAGCGCCGTACATATGCAGATCATTAATAAAACTTACTATAACATAATTACGAACATGTTGAGTGTATTAAAACTTAGTTGCAGTCATTAGCAGCAATTAATTTAAGTAAATTTAAGTATATACAAATTTTAAAATTTCCTCAAAAAAATACTAAACAAAAGTTCGAAATATTTCCTTTACTATTCACTTTCTAAACACTCTATAAATGCTTTATAAAGCATTCAAACTAAACGATTATCTTTTGCCATTGTTTAGCCAAATAAGCTTAGTTAGAGTTACTAAAAAATAAAGCAAATTCAGCTGGCATAACTAATAACTGCTGCTATTCAAAAAAAAAACCACAATTAAAATTATTTCATGTGACATTTTGAAACCAGTTCAAGAATCAATCACATAATCCAAGCCACACACACACACACACACACACACAAGTACACTGTGCACAGC
>JBANCZ010004319.1:0-10508 GCA_037040025.1 Sphaerogastrella javana | reverse complement strand
ATATATACGTACATCATGTATGCGTATGTATGTAAATACACATGTATGACATGCAATCATAATTGCAAAGTTGCCTTTGCCTCTGTTTCTTCTTCTGCCTTTGCCTCTGCCTTCGTTAAGTGAGTTGAGCCTAGGTTCAAAACCTACCCCATTTATTGTATTTGTGTGGCTGTGTGCGCCATCTCCCTCCCACTTGGTTGCTATACATTCTCTTCTCTCTTTCTCTCTCTCTTTCTCAGAGTTACGCTCGCTCTCTTCGTTTTGTTTTTGCTACTCTCATGTGCGACCGTCTCTTTCTGGCATTCGCATTGAGTGCGTATGGTGTCGCCGCCTGTTTACTGTTTGTTTGTTTGCGTGTTTGTTTGTGCTTCTTCGCCTTGTTGTTGTTGTTGTTGTTGCTATTTCTCGCTCTGTTTTCGTTTTCTCTTTGCGGCGTTCATCTCTCGGTGCGGTGCGTTCTGTTGGCTGGCAGGTTTTAAGCTTCGTTTTCGTTATAATCAGCAAAATATTACGTAATAGATAATAGATGCGAATGTGTGAGTGCGAGTGTGAGTGTGTTTGTGTGAGCTCATATGTAAATAAAAATGTGTGCTAAATCCCATTGTGCTTCTTTTTTTCCCTTTTTTTTTTTGTCTATTGTTTCATTTTTTCTTTCTGGTTTTTATTTCATTGTTGCATAAATTAGCTCATTGAAAGAGAGAGAAGGAGATTACAAATTAAATCAGCAAAGCAGCCGCCTGCAATTTTAAGCATCGTCTAGTATAAAACATGAAATGGGCATAATTTCCCATATTTGCATCAGTGTGTGTGTGTGTGTGTGTGTGTGTGTGTGTGTGTGTGTGTGTTTGTGTGTATATGTTGTGAAAAGGGAATGACCTACAGAGTGTGGAATAAAGGTCAAAATACACTTGCAATGTATAACAGTTGCCGCAATGATATACAGATACAGATAGAGATAGAGATACAGATACTGATGCACAATCATATATACATATACAATATTATTCACACACATACACATACATACATATATGTATTATCTAGGTTTACATATATACATATGACACATTTCGGTCATGCCAATAGTTTTTTTTTCTCTTTTTTTTTTTTTGTTTGTTTGTGAACTGAATTTCCTGCAATTTCACCACGGTACGATTTAAAACAGTTTTCCCCTCTTCATTTTCACAACCCAAACCCAACCCTCCCCCTTGCGGCACCTGTTTCAGAATCATTGAAATTGAAATTGGACTGAGAATCAGAATATATAGAATTCGGCATAGGAATTGAAATTGTATGAGTATGCAAGGGGAATGAGAATTAGACTGACATTGCGGATGGGGCGTGATGTAATCGCGTTAACTATAAACCTTAAATAATAAGCACACACATATGTATGTATACCTACATACACACAAACACACAGTGAGTGAGAATTGTGCATGGACAAGTTGACCCAGGCGCGACCCGTGGGCCACTTAATGTGACGCCATTGTTTCTTATGAATCATAGAGAAATGTACTGTGTGGGTGGTGGGCAGTGGGCGGTGGACGGTGTTCTGTTTTCGGTTGGTGGTTGAGGAAATGAGTCGAGCTCTTGAGCCCACTCTCGGTCTATTTGCTAATGGAAAACAGTAAAAGAAAATAAATTAATGTCTGTTTTTTTTTTTTTTGTGATTGCTGTTCTGTTTTGCAGTTAATATTCTTCGCGATTTGTTTTGGATTTGGTCATAGGAAGTACACAAAATTGAATTCTTTGCGGTAAACATTGTGGACAATTTGCAAGTGGTGCAGCAGCAGCTAAAATGACGACGGACATTTCAATTGTTCGATGGGACCCCAGTCAGGGTCCTGGCAACGAATATATCGATGAATACGAATACGATGGCGGCAATTCCAGTTCGCGTCTCTTTGAGAGATCCCGCATCAAGGCATTGGCCGAGGAGCGTGAGAGCGTACAGAAGAAGACATTTACCAAATGGGTGAATTCTCATCTATGCCGCGTTAACTGCCGCATCGCCGATCTCTATGTGGATATGAGGGATGGCAAGCATTTAATAAAGCTACTCGAAGTACTATCCGGCGAACGATTGCCCAAGCCCACAAAGGGCAAGATGCGTATACACTGCCTGGAGAATGTGGATAAAGCATTGCAATTTCTGCGCGAACAGCGTGTACATCTTGAGAATATTGGCTCCCATGATATTGTCGATGGCAACGCCTCGCTCAATTTGGGCCTCATCTGGACGATTATCTTGCGCTTCCAGGTAAGATTTACTCTGATTCTTAGAAATCTATTCTTTATCAATTAGTGTATTTTGTAAAATATTTATGAAATTATAAGCGAATGTATGTCAAGTAATGGATTACTTTCACTAAATTTCTCTGTTATAATTTATTATTAGGACTTTCCTTATTTTATATCATATATATTTGTTTGATTTTCATATGTTAACAATATACATTCACCTTGATTTGAATAGATACAAGATATCACCATCGAGGAGGTCGACAACAAGGAGACAAAATCGGCTAAGGATGCGCTGTTGTTGTGGTGCCAGATGAAGACCGCTGGATATCACAATGTGAACGTGAGGAACTTCACAACATCGTGGCGCGATGGTTTGGCCTTTAATGCAATCATCCACAAACACCGTCCAGATCTCGTACAATTCGAGAAGCTATCGAAAACGAATGCCATACACAACCTAAACAACGCATTCGATGTGGCCGAAGATAAGCTGGGCCTGGCCAAGCTCCTTGACGCCGAGGATGTTTTCGTTGAGCATCCAGATGAGAAATCGATAATAACTTACGTGGTTACGTACTATCACTACTTCAGCAAGCTGAAGCAGGAGACGGTGCAGGGCAAGCGTATTGGCAAGGTAGTTGGCATAGCCATGGAGAACGATAAGATGATCCATGATTATGAGCACTTTACCAGCGATCTATTGAAGTGGATTGAGACCACGATACAGTCGCTGGGCGAACGTGAGTTCGAGAACTCTCTGGCTGGTGTACAGGGTCAGCTGGCGCAGTTCTCCAATTATCGCACCATTGAGAAGCCACCGAAGTTTGTGGAGAAAGGCAATCTGGAGGTGTTGCTCTTCACGCTGCAGTCGAAGATGCGAGCCAACAACCAGAAACCGTACACGCCCAAGGAGGGTAAGATGATATCTGATATTAACAAGGCCTGGGAGCGACTTGAGAAGGCCGAGCATGAGCGTGAGCTTGCACTGCGCGAAGAGCTCATCCGACAGGAGAAACTGGAACAGTTGGCAGCACGATTCGATCGTAAGGCATCCATGCGAGAGACCTGGCTATCGGAGAATCAACGCCTTGTTAGCCAAGACAATTTCGGCTTCGATCTGGCAGCAGTCGAGGCGGCAGCTAAAAAACACGAGGCCATCGAAACGGACATCTTTGCCTATGAAGAGCGTGTCCAGGCAGTTGTTGCTGTTTGCGATGAACTGGAATCGGAGCGTTACCATGATGTCAAGCGTATATTATTGCGCAAGGATAATGTTATGCGATTGTGGACTTATCTGCTGGAGCTGTTGCGTGCTCGCCGTATGCGTCTGGAGATCTCGCTGCAGCTGCAGCAGAACTTCCAGGAGATGCTCTACATACTGGACAACATGGAAGAGATTAAACAGCTGCTGATGACCGATGATTATGGCAAGCATTTGATGGGTGTCGAGGATCTGCTGCAGAAGCACTCGCTGGTCGAGGCCGACATCAATATATTGGGTGAACGCGTAAAAGTTGTCGTTCAGAACTCGCAGAAGTTCCTTAGTGATGACCCCGAATCATACAAGCCCTGCGATCCTGAGATCATTGTCAGCCGTGTACAACAACTGGAGGATGCCTACGCGGAGCTGGTACGTTTGGCCGTTGAGCGTCGTAGCCGTCTGGAGGAGAGCCGCAAACTTTGGCAATTCTATTGGGATACTGCAGATGAGGAGAACTGGATTAAGGAGAAGGAGCAAATTGTGTCAACCGACGAGATTGGTCACGATTTGACTACGGTCAATCTGCTCCTAAGCAAGCACAAAGCTCTCGAATCAGAGATTACATCGCACGATCCACAGCTACAGAATGTGGCCAAGGTTGGCGCCGAATTGATCACTGAGGGTCACTTTGGAGCCGATCGCATCAAGGACCGCCTCAAGGAGATTCTTTCCAAGTGGGACCATCTCCTCGATCTTACCAAATACCGTCGGCAGCGTCTCGAGAATGCCGTAGAATACTTCCAGCTATTTGCCGATGCCGACGACGTGGACAACTGGATGCTAGACACGTTGCGCATTGTGTCCAGCGAAGATGTGGGTCGCGATGAAGCCAACGTACAATCGCTGCTTAAGAAGCACAAAGACGTCGCTGATGAGCTCAAGAACTACGCTGAGGTCATTGATGCCCTGCACAAACAGGCCGAAACTCTTAAGCTCAATGAGCCAGAGAAGGCAAACGTTGACAAGCGTTTGGAGGCCATTGATACACGTTACAAGGAGCTAACTGAGCTAGCTAAGCTGCGCAAACAGCGTCTACTTGACGCTCTTAGTCTTTACAAGCTGATGTCTGAGGCTGATGGTGTGGAACAATGGATCAAGGAGAAGACCAAGATGCTGGATACCATGGTCCCTGGTAAAGATATCGAAGATGTAGAAATTATGAAACATCGCTTCGAAGGCTTCGACAAGGAAATGAATGCCAACGCTTCCCGTGTCGCGGTGGTCAATCAATTGGCCCGCCAATTGCTCCATGTCGAACATCCTAATTCGGATGAGATTCTTGAGCGTCAGAATCATCTTAACCAGGAATGGTCGACGTTGCGTGAAAAGGCCGAAGCCAAGATGGATGACCTTAAGTCAGCGCACGGTGTGCAGACCTTCTACATTGAATGCCGCGAGACCATTTCTTGGATTGAGGACAAGAAACGTATCCTCACCGAAACGGATAGCCTTGAGATGGATCTGACTGGTGTCATGACACTGCAGCGTCGTCTAAGCGGTATGGATCGTGATTTGGCTGCTATCCAGGCGAAACTTTCAAGCTTGGGACGCGAGGCTGACAGCATTGAGGTGGATCATCCAGAGGAGGCACAGCTGATCCGTGAGCGTATTGCACAAATCGAGCTCATCTGGGAGCAATTGACACAAATGCTTAAGGAGCGAGACTCTAAGCTGGAAGAAGCTGGCGATTTGCATCGTTTCCTGCGCGATTTGGATCACTTCCAGACCTGGTTGACCAAGACCCAAACAGATGTCGCTTCCGAAGATACACCCACATCACTGCCCGAAGCTGAGAAACTACTCAACCAGCATCAATCCATACGCGAAGAAATTGACAACTATACCGAAGACTACAAGGTCATGATGGAGTATGGCGAGCGTTTGACTTCCGAAGGCAGCACCACAGATGACCCACAGTACATGTTCTTGCGTGAACGTCTTAATGCCCTGAAAGACGGCTGGGAAGAGCTACACCAGATGTGGGAGAATCGTCAAGTATTGCTGTCACAGAGCTTGGACCAACAGCTCTTCAATCGCGATGCGCGCCAGACGGAGGTGTTGCTTAGCCAACAGGAACACTTCCTCAGCAAGGACGACACTCCGGTTAATCTCGAACAGGCGGAGAATCAACTGAAACGCCACGAAGCCTTCCTAACCACAATGGAGGCTAATGATGATAAGATTAATACTCTGCTCCAAGTGGCCGATACTCTGGTCGAGAAGGAGCACTTCGATGCCGACAAAATTGGCAAGCGTGCAGAGAATATTACCGGACGACGTGATGATAATCGCCAGCGTGCATTGGATCAACATGAGAAATTGAAGAACCAAGTGAAATTGCACGAATTCTTGCAGGATTTGGAGGAATTGGCCGAATGGGTGCAGGAGAAATATGTAACATCCCAGGACGAGACATACCGTAGCGCCAAGACCATTCACTCCAAGTGGACCAGGCATCAGGCCTTCGAGGCTGAGATCGCTGCCAACAAGGAGCGTCTCTATGAGGCAGAAAAATCCGCCCAGGAGCTATCCAAGGAGAAGCCCGAATTCAAAGATGTTATCGAGCCCAAGCTTAAAGAGCTGGCTAAGCAATTCGATGACCTTGAAGTGCATACCAAGGAGAAGGGTGCCCTATTGTTCGATGCCAATCGCGAGGTGCTCGTCCAACAGACGTGTGATGATATCGATTCGTATATAACCGACCTGGAGAAACAGATTGTCAGCGGCGATACGGCCAATGATCTAACCTCTGTTAATATACTCATGCAGAAGCAACAGGTTATCCAAACCCAGATGGCTGTCAAAGCCCGTCAAGTGGAAGAGATCGATAAGCAGACCGAATATCTGCAGAAGACCGTACCGGAGGAGAAGATCGAACCGATTGTTGTCAAGAAGACAGCGGTTCTGGAGCGTTTCGAGAAGATCAAAGCGCCGCTATTGGAGCGTCAAAAGCAATTGGAGAAGAAGAAGGAGGCCTTCCAGTTCTGTCGCGATGTCGAGGATGAGAAATTGTGGATCGATGAGAAGTTGCCAGTGGCCAATTCCAATGACTATGGCAATTCCCTGTTCAATGTGCATGTCCTCAAGAAGAAGAACCAATCACTGGCCACTGAAATTGATAATCATGAGCCACGCATCAATGCCATCTGCAATAATGGACGTAAATTGATCGATGAGGGTCATGAGGATGCCAAGAAGTTCGAGGCACTGATCAGTGATCTGACTCAGAAGTGGCAGGAGCTAAAGGATGCTATTGAGAATCGCAAGAAGCATCTGCTTGAATCGGAGAAGGTGCAACAATATTTCTTCGATGCCCAGGAGGCAGAATCATGGATGAGCGAACAGGAACTGTACATGATGGTCGAGGATCGTGGCAAGGATGAGATTAGCGCACAGAATCTAATGAAGAAGCACGAGAATCTGGAGCAATCTGTCGAAGATTATGCTAACACCATACGCCAACTCGGCGAAGTGGCCAGACAATTCAGCGGCGATGATATATCCAGCGGTGATGCCGTTGCCGTTAAGCAATCCCAACTGGACAAACTCTACGCCGGACTTAAAGATCTGGCCGGTGAGCGTCGTGCCCGCCTCAATGAGGCACTTCAATTGTTCATGCTGAGCCGTGAGGTGGATGATCTGGAGCAATGGATAACAGATCGTGAGGTCGTTGCTGGCTCCCAAGAGCTCGGCCAAGACTTCGATCATGTCACCCTTCTCTCCGAGCGCTTCAATGAGTTCGCCCGTGACACAGAGGCTGTTGGTGGTGAGCGCGTAGCCAAGGTCAATGGCATTGCCGATAATCTGATTCAGGCTGGACACTCGGATTCCGCAACGATTGCCGAATGGAAGGATAATTTGAATGAATCGTGGCAAGATCTGCTCGAACTCATCGAAACACGCACACAAATGTTGGCTGCATCCCGAGAACTGCACAAATTCTTCCACGACTGCAAGGACGTATTGGGTCGCATTCTGGAGAAACAGCATGGTGTCTCCGATGAGTTGGGCCGCGATGCTGGCTCCGTGTCGACGCTACAGCGCAAGCATTACAATTTCCTGCAGGATCTGACCACGCTCTACTCGCAGGTGCAGCAGATTCAAGAAGAATCCGCCAAGCTGCAGGATGCATATGCCGGCGACAAGGCCAAGGAGATTACAAATCGCGAACAGGAAGTGCTACATGCGTGGGATAACCTGCAGTCTATGTGCGATGCACGCAAACAGAAACTCGCCGATACTGGCGATTTGTTCCGATTCTTTAATATGGTGCGCATCCTGACAATCTGGATGGAGGATTTGGTGCGACAAATGAACACTTCGGAAAAGCCACGCGATGTATCCGGTGTAGAGCTGCTAATGAATAACCATCAGAGCCTCAAGGCTGAGATTGATACGCGCGAAGACAATTTCAGTGCGTGCATATCCTTGGGCAAAGAGCTACTTACACGCAATCATTATGCATCCGCTGATATTAAAGATCGTCTGCTTCAGTTAAGCAACAGTCGAGGCGCTCTGCTGCGACGATGGGAGGAGCGTTGGGAGAACCTGCAGCTGAGTAAGTGCAGCCACTTTATTCTCACAGATTTCATATATATATTGAGAACACGTTTAACCTTTTCATTGTATGCGTATAGTTCTGGAGGTTTATCAATTTGCCCGAGATGCTGCCGTTGCCGAGGCTTGGCTTATTGCACAGGAGCCGTACCTGCTCTCCTCCGAACTGGGACACACCATAGACGAGGTCGAGAACCTAATTAAGAAGCACGAGGCATTCGAAAAATCAGCTGCCGCACAGGAGGAACGTTTCAGTGCACTTGAGCGCTTGACAACAGTAAGAAGCTTCATACCCTCACTCGCCCAGACAGCGCAGTTGCTCATTACTAATTTGTTTTCAGTTTGAGCTTAAGGAAATGAAGCGTCGCCAGGAGATGGCCGAGGAGGCGGAGAGACAACGCATTAAAGAGGAACAGGAGGCTAAGGCAGCTAATGAGGCCGCTGAGCAGGCTAAGCGTGAGGCTGAGCGACGCGATGATGTCGATGTGGGCATTGCCCATGATGAAGCAGGTTAGCAATCAATTGGGCAACTGGCATACTTTCACTTCTATTCTTATTTGTTTTATTTCGTCTATTTTAACACCCTTTTTGTTTTATTTAACCAAATTGCATATTCAAAAAAAAAAAAAAATCAAAATCAAAATCAAAAGCAAACTCACGCAAATACTATTTGAAATGCGGCTGAAACCGTTTAAGCAATCAATCAATCAATCAATATCCCTCAATCCATCCAATCGTATGTGTATAATCAACTAACTGACTACTGAACCATTCCAATCTCATTCACTCATGCTTACTAAACGGATACATTACGAATAATACGAACACATAATATCGCAACAATCAACTAATAATATAGCCGCTGCAGACGCAGCTGTCGATATTGAGCGCGTTGTCGAAGCACAAACAGGTATAACAATGATTAACTCGCTAACCTGAACTACATATGTTTAACCAAAGGACCTGCTGATTAATCGAACAAACTACATATGTGTTTTGTGTATTAATTGTCTTTGGATATTGATCGGTTTCTTTTTCTCTGTAGAACGTGGCGCCACACCTGCTGCTGGAGACGGCCAGGAGGGTTATGTGACAAGAAAACATGAGTGGGAATCGGCCACCAAGAAGGCCTCGAACAGATCTTGGGATAAGGTTAGTATCACCACTTTTTTGTGACATTTAAAATTTGTATTACATTTGTATTAAATTACTTTACTTATTTATGAATTGATCGATTATAGGTTTATATGGCTGCACGATCTGGACGCGTTTCGTTCTACAAAGATCAGAAGGGTTATAAGAGTAATCCCGAATTGACCTTCCGCGGCGAACCCAGCTACGATCTGCAGGGTGCTGCCATCGAAATTGCCAGTGATTATACAAAGAAGAAGCACGTGCTGCGAGTCAAGTGAGTTAAACTAATTCGAATTAGCAAATTTTTTGATTAAATTAACTCCGGAACTTTGCATCTTCTTCCAATTTAGGCTCGCAAATGGTGCTGAGTTCTTGCTGCAAGCCCACGATGATAACGAGATGTCACAGTGGGTGTCCGCCCTGAAAGCCCAAAGCGATTCAGCAGCCGTGGCGGCGAGCAGATCCCAAACTTTGCCCGCCACCTCACAAAAGGACGAACCAAAGCGGAGATCGTTTTTTACTTTAAAGAAAAAGTAAATTGAAATCTAAGAGCAGCTAATTAAAAGAAATGAGAAAAAAAAAAACATAAAACAACAAAAACAAAAAATATATATATTTTTTTCATATATTTAATGCAAAACTTATTTCGTAAAAAACAAAAAACAAAAAACAAAAAACTTGCAAGAGAAACAAGCAAAACAAGTAAAACATTATTATGCTTATCAAATTTGCACGATAAATACTGCTATTATTGATTAAACGTATGTATCTTATTTATTTAAACAAATACAAAGTAATATAAAGATAAAACAAAACAAAAAAAAAAACAATTGAGAAAAACTCGTGTATGCATTTCAATGTATTCGATAAATAAACGAATTATTCCTCTAAAGTACATACAACTCGTTTTGGCATTGAGTAATAGATTGTGGGAAATGAATAGGGTTGCAATTTTGTTTGGGCTTGGGTTTGACTCTGGGGTGATTTCATGCCAGATTCGATGAGGTCATATTCTCTAGTAAACACGATTTTCTTCAAAATACGTTTGTTATTGAATTGCTTACATGAGATTTTTACTAATGGACTTACTGCATATACATATTTATTCAGGGCCAGTTGCTAGACCCCAGATGTAATAATATACTATATACTCAGTTATTATTAGCATATGCGTTTGACATACAAAAATTTGACCTGGTTTCAAGTGCTGCCCGTTAGGTATTGCAATTTGAAAAAGTAAACAGATGGCCAGTGCTGCCAGACGTGACGGCATTACCATAAAAATCGATAACAATAATTGTGACAGCAC
>JBANCZ010004318.1:0-10512 GCA_037040025.1 Sphaerogastrella javana | reverse complement strand
CCTGTTACACACAAATCGACTTTGCACAAAGTTAATAGACCCTTTTTGTGTTTTTTAAACACAGGGTCTAACAAAAAAAACAGCACGAGACAAATGAGCGACATTGGGCTAAGGATTTCATATGCAAAACTTTGACTACTTAATAAAATTACTTTCTAAGGAAACACAGTCGCTTATCAAAAAAAAAAAAAAGATAAGTCATGTAAATGTAGTCTTACAATAAACTAAGGTATATCTTTATATTTCACAAATATAAAGTTTAACTAAGCCATAATCTTTAATCTTTAATCGACGTGCTTTTAAAGATCTCGCTCATAAAATATGCCTCATTCAAATATTCGAATGAAATCTTTTCGTGGTTTTAATGGTCGCACGTGACCGTAGTTAATACACAAGGTGCCAAAATTGTTGATATTAAACATAATTCAAATTGATTTTTGACATTCCAATAGATCATATAATAATTGGGTTTATATTATGTGGGCTTGATTTCAATTGAAACACCACAGAGGACGTATTAGGAACGTGACAAAACTTTATGAACATGGATGGCATTGACAATGGCCAGCTGTCTCTGTCTCTACAAACCAGGCACATAAATATTTCAAAAACAAGAGACAAGTAAAAGAAGAAAAAAAAAATAAATAAAACAAGTTGAGTAACTAAATTTTACTGATGACAGCGGAATATTTGCCAAACGAACTAATTTTACAAAATTAATTAGATTTTGCACTTTGGCTTTTACAAACGCAGCGCACGCAATGTCAATGCCTCCTGGTGGCCCTTAATGTGGCTCTGACTTTGTGTGTATCTGTATGTGTGCTTCTGTGTGTGTGTGTGTGTGTGTGCGTGTGTGTGTGTATACAACAATATGACGGTGTGGCACGCAGCATGACAGTGTATCGCACAGCGGGAAATACGCTCATTTGGGTCGCAAATGCCGTATGGGACACGACATGTTCCAAACTGAAAATGAGTATGTATGAGTTTGTGTGTGTCTGTACATGAGTGAATGAGTGTGAATAGTGTGTGTAGGGGCCATATTCACACTATAACAACACCATTTGCAAGCGACACAACCAGGTACCAGGCGCGTAACAAAACAGCTGGATGACTATCTAGCCAACGCCAACAGCAATACCAACACTAGGATCAACATCAGGCCACATTTGTGTGGGTGTTTTGACCTGGTATTCTGATTGCCATTGCCAACTGCCAGAGCAATTAAAATCGCAAACTATTCCAAATTTAATCGATTCAGTCTGCTGGCTCACGCAGCTCACAGCCGCTGCTCAATTCCCAGAGCGCTAATTTCGAATTCGGAGTTACTCAACGTAAAATCAACTTTACGGCGCGTTGGCCCTGCGTGACCTGCTTCGAATGTGAAAGCGAATGTGATGAGAATGCGATGAGAATGATGGCTATGATGGGTATGATGGGTAGCCGAAAGCCAGTTAGCCATTAAGTCAGTTAGTGAACTGAGTTATGGCAAATGGGAGAGAGACAAAGCCTGAGACATTAAATCAACATTTAAAGCTTTAGGTAAGGGGGCCTAGGATTAGGTCAAGTTCACAGCTCACAGCTGACAGTTTGAGTATTATATATAGGTATATAGGGGCAGGTAAATGAAATGTTGCTACTCACTCGGTTACATTGTTGGTGAACTTGAGCTCGCCATGGACGCCCTCATAGTGTATGCCGGAGCGAGCAGTGTCATCCTCTGTCCAATAGGGAACAATGACGGAGCCACGTGCGCCCGAATAACGCATAACAACCAGTTCGTAAACGCCAACGGATTCAGAGACTTCAGCCCGGGCATCGCTGAAGGCAAAGATGCCAGCATGATCATCATCCAGTATCATGACTGTGGCCATATGTGGCACTGACACAGTTGTATTATCCGATGGATTGAAGAGACGTATGTAGAAGCATTCATCCTCTTCGAAGATATCATCATCGATAATCTCGATCTTGAAACGTTGCTCATCGACACCAGGCGGAAAGGTGAGCGTGCCACTCTTGCCAATGTAATCGGAGCCAGCGACTGCGGTTCCATCCTGTGTCTCGAATTGGACATTTGTATAGGTGGAGATGTCGCCGCGTCGCACCACACGCACTTCGAACTCGCCACAGTTTTCCATGACAGTGTAATGGCCGGGTTCGAAGTAGACCCGTGTGGGCTCATCGTCTTCGTCATCATCATCAATACGTTGCAGTTGAGCTTTCACTTCGTTCAGATCGGTATGTGCACGTTCCTGGATTTTACGCATCAGATTGCCACTGCCAACCAGCTTACGCGTGGCCTGAACACGATAGAAAGCACGTGACTTTTTGCCCCGTGAGATCATCTGCTCCTGGGCCAACATTTCGAGCTGTTCGAGGTCTGCGTCCGGATATTTTTGTCGCAGCTCAGATATCAACACGATATAGTCACGCCGTGCGTCGTCGTAGAAATTTGAGTCTGTCGATTGGACAGCGGCCGGTTGTTTCGCTGTCTCCGGGTCCATTTCGACAGAATCATGATCTCCACCAACAACGGTGCCACGTTTATTCAGGTGATAGTTCTTCTTCACCGTGTACTTATAGACCAGTAGACGTCGCTCTGCAATGTACGCCCATAGGACAGTGGTAGGGAACAGTAGCAAGGTCAGCAGACCCTCCCATACCTCAATGATGCCGGGCGAGGAGACAGACAGTATGACCCAGAGCCACACATACGCCAGCACGGAGAACATTGCCGTAACAATGAAAACCCGCAGATGCTTGATGCGACGCTTCTCTCCGTTGGGTATCAGCACCATGCACAGTGCAATGATGACAAACAGATTATAGGCAGCTGAACCGACAATGGTGCCTGGGCCCAGGTCACCGCTCTCGAAATTCTTCGCATAGATCTCAATTACCGAAAGTAGAATCTCTGGTGCACTGGAGCCCAATGCCATGAGGGTTAGATTGGCAACTGTTTCGTTCCAGATGCGTACGCGCACGTTTTGCCTGAATCCATCGGGTGTTTTTACGACGACAGTACGTTCTATCGAAGTAATGGCCTCAATGGCACCCATAAATCGATCCGATATTATCGAGACGCCCACAAACAGATAGATCATTAGTATGAAGTACGCCAAGCCGCGCACAGCGCGATCACCAATTGATAAATGTTCCTGTGGCATCCACAATGGCAATAGCAGACCCTCCGAACAGCCCTTGATCTTACCCATCTCAGTGCTATCTACGTTCGCGCCATCGTTTCGCTGATTAACATTCTCATCATCCGCGTCATCGGCATCAGCAGGAGCATCATCGATGGCTTGCCGCACACGTCGACTGTGTGAGACCGTCTCATTGCTGTACAGACGCCTCGTTGTTCCATTGAGCATATTGTATGTAGATGATGCTGCGTCATCCTGCGTATGCTGTGGATCAGCTAATGCTATCGTTAGAGATGTCACATATACGATGGCCAACAGTATACCCAGGGCGATGAAGGATGTGATTGATTTTTTTATCAGCCTCATTTTTACTTTGATTTTGCTGTTCTTTCTCTTCTTCTTGTTGCTGCTGTTGTCGCTGGGCGAATTCCGTTTGATCGGATTGATCGGTTTTGGGTGGTAATGTTATTGCGTGGAAGTGTTCTGAGTATTGGCTTGATTCTGGAAGCGTTGTTGCGTTCGTATTGGCTATGCGAATACTGGCTAAATTTGTGCTCATGAATGGGATGCCGATTATGATAACAGACTCGTCCTGCGTAACGGCATCATCACAATCGTACATTCAACACTCAGGTGTACAATTTACGAATGCACCTGCAATTATATAGATCAGAAATAATTGTTAATTTTATATGAGTTCTTCTTCTTCGATTTGTCTGTGGAATTTCATCTAATATTATTACTATAACTGTTCTGCTATTCTGTTTGTTCATTCATTCCTGGAAAATGTATAAATTTATGCAGACAGTATTGTAAACATGCCCAGAAACAGGCCAAATGCAAGTATAAATAATAGTACACAAAGTTTTCGCAAAAGCTTTTCTCTCAAACTGCACACTGTATGTACACTATAAGTATGTATTTGTGTATGTATTTATGTATTCATGTATGTATGTATATGTGAGTATGCATGGTTTTCTTTTGCATGTTTACACAAAACACAAACTAAACACAAAGTACGAAAGCAGAAACTGTAAGCACATGATGCTGAAATGCACACACACACACACACACATATACATACACGCAAACACAAAATATAAAAAAGAACGTAAAAAAACATAAACAAACTAATGAATGAACACTTGATTCTTGACCTTACTCGACTAGCATATTCACTACACACCCGCACACATGCCCACGTACGCACGCACTTCAATTAAGCTGCATTTATAAACAATACAGCTTAACTGCACTAAAATCATAAATACACAAATTAAAAATAATTCATGCGTATACGTCTCAAAACCCATCACAATGGCACAATTATAATTAACATACTCCTCGCTACGAGTTGGCTCAACAATTTAATATTCGTGTGATAAGCGCGCGGCCGATAAACTGCGCTTTGATATATAATCGATAAAATGCATAATGTGGTAATGGCAATTCAAACAGCGCAGACATGTGAATGGGTAAACATACGCTATTATGCCTCTGCATGATTGTGAGTGTGTGTGTGTATGGGAGAAACAAAAGTGATGTACCAAAGCTGCAGTCGCATGCGCTCGACTGTAATTACATTTGCACTGCAGCTGATCAGCGGCAGCCATAATTGATGCCAAGTAACATAGCTGTCGCAAAAAGCAAACTGTAAGCAATCATTTAAAAACTGTTGAAATTAAATAGGTTACATTTTGAAACGTATTTTTATGTTAGATAAATATTTTCTTTTATGAAATTTATTTTTAAAATTTTATTTTAATCAACTTTCATAAATCATTCATTGATTTTAATTGCATACTAAATTCAGTAATTAACATTGCTGTCAGCTGGATATAAAAATGTAAACTGAATTTTTGTAAAAATATACAAGGAAATTTATGTTTGTTAATAAATTGTGCAAGTATGCATATACCCTTTAAACTGTCTAACATGCACAATATACCCGTTACTCATTTACATAGGGTACAAAAACAAAACAAGACCAACAACTCTTGATGCCGAATGAAACGTTAAAACGGACGAAATGAGCAAAGCAAAACGACAACGGCAACTCAGAACCTGAATTATGTGAGATTGTAATATGGTGAGAGAGAGAGAGAGGGAAAGGCAGAGAGAGAGAGAGAGAGAGAGAAAGACAGAGACAGAGAGAGAGAAAAAAACGACAGTGGGAGGCGAGCGTGATAGAAAGAGAGTGAGAGCCATAGATGACAAAATAGAAGGCACTGTGAACTGTAAGCGAAAAGAAGTGCGGGACAGAGGAATCGGGAGAATAGGGGTAGATAGTAGTAGGCTATATTAAGATATGTATGTACTTGTTTTATGCGAATCATTTGGCGCATGCACCTTGTGATTTTACATACTATATTGACGTATGTTAGCATGTGCAAACATACATACATACACTCAAACATACATACATCATACATACATCATTCATACGTATGTGTATACATATATGCATAAGCTGTATGTCAGTCAAAACAATACTATATATACATATATATGTATGTATATATGTATGCATATAGAGGATTCTTTGAATATTTTTGATAGTTTTGTATGTCCAAAAGCTGGTGCTGTCAACAGCCGAAAAAGATTTCCTCATGTCTCTATGCTCAAAATTGTACAAAGCTAAAATGCCGTGACGACTGATGTGTAGGTGCTTGTATACCCATCGATGCTAGCATTAATTTAGCAATTACCACAGCAAAATGTGACAAGAGTGCCAGAGAATAATGTGAGTGAGAGAGGTAGATATAGGGAGAGAGAGAGAGTGAGAGAGGGAGGTGTAGGCAGACAGGTGAGCAGAGGGAAGAAGGTCGTCATAGAGCATGGCAAGCAGCTAGGTCGGACAGCGCGTGGAGGGGGCTAGGAAATGAACGCCCAAGGGGGACCAAAAACACAAACTGCATATGCATAGATTCTCAGGCAACTGTTTAGTAGTTTTTCCGAACCAGCATTTTCCCATTTTCCCACACACACGCTCACATACACACACGTATATATAGAAATTGCATTTGGTCCGTGTTATTGAAAATTTTCTGCATGTGAAGTAAAAAGATTGCAAAATTAATTGGAAGGCTGCGAAGCGTGGCTCTGTTTGAATATTTCATTACAGTTGACTTTATATGCAATACACAATCCCAGAGATTATAAACAAATCGATATATGTATATATACACATACATACTATATTATCTATTAAGCTCGATCGATTTCATTTTAGCACTTAACATTAAATAAAAATTAGAAAGCAAAGTCAAAGCCGTCGACGACGACAACGACGCTGCCATTCATTTTAAATTTAGCACTTTAATGCGAAGGATTAAAATCAAAAATAAACTCAAGGGGCGAAAACGCGAAACGTTTCATTTTATACCAAAAAAAAAAAAAAAAGTTTTCTATGTTGTTTGGCTCTTACATTTTCACTAGGCACCAAGCGCCTTTCAGTGTTTGCTCTGGCCAAATTTGCCATTACCAAACATTTCGCTGGGTAAATTAAGTCTTCAAACTGCCGCGACTGGTTAAGTAGTTTTTTTTTTTTATTGCACGCACAAAAGAGAAAAATAATGATGAAAAAAAAAATTGTATGGAAATTGTTAGAAGAAATAATATAAAAAAAAAATAGAAACTGCTTCAATTGCACTTTCTGGGCCCGGATAACGGCGAGTATGTTTGGTAGGTATATATTCCAAGCACCGAGCACTCGAGGCACTGATTTCATCTGCTCTCTGCGTTTTGTTCAGTCGTTCGGTCGCTCGGTCGCTCGGTCGTACGGTCGTACGGTCGTATGGTCGTACAGTTGAACGGTCGTTCAGTCGGTCTGGTCGTATGTCCGCGCGTTCGCTCGTTTGGCAGCCAATGCACAAACTAATCCGGTAGCACACCGCGCCACCTGTCCGCCTCTCACACACACTAGCACACAAACACACACAGACACACACATTCTCAGAGTGCCGACCTCATAATTATTTCAATGCCCTACACAACTTGCGGATGGCATTTAATTTGTGTCTGCACATAATCAAGTTAGCACATTTCACTCAACTTTTACGCGCAGCGCATAGTTATAGTTGAATTATGACTATTATACATATTATAGTTGAATTATAACTATATAATCTATATGTACATATAGTTAAAAGTTGCGTAGCGTATCTAACAAGTTCGGTTGGTTGAAGTGATTTTTTTTTTGCGCGCTCGCATTATTATTAACCTTTGCCGAGGTCTATTAAGAAATATTCCTTGCCTCTGCACTTTTTCGTCTCATTTTCCTTTGTGCTCTGCCGCTCCCACTCTCTCGCACTTCATCACTCTCCCTCTCTTTTCAGCACTGTCTTTCTCTCTGTTAGTTTTCTCCCTGATGTTCTTTCTATATCTATATTGTATTCATGTTTTCTTTATTCTTTTTTTTTTTTTTGTTTTGTGCTCGCCTCACATTTTTCCCCTGGTTTCTTTTAGTATTATAATTTGTTTATGTGCGAACGGTGTTCGAATAATAAATACAGCGAGAAATTTTATGTTGTACGTTTGGTCAACTAGTCGGAACAATAATATCATCACAATAACATGAACGAATCACAGCATTTCAATATATATATGTATTAAGCAATTATACAATCATATAAGACCATATACAATAATCATATATTCTATCATTTAAGAGCGTTTTATCAGCAGTAAAAGGAAGCGTATAGCGCATGGTACTTATCGGCTCAGTCAGTATTATGTTTTTATTATGTCGTAATTACATTATTTCAACTCTTTGACATCTTACAGTGACTAAGGCAACATTGTGCTCTAGATTAGCTAGAAAACAAACTATATAAATACATAGCTATACACCTATATATATGTATATGTATATATCTCAAAAAGTTATTTATGTACAAATTCTATTATTTTCGCCAACCGTCTGTGCCATTGAAATATACATGCATATATAGTATATATATCTGTGGCTATGGCGTACCCTTAAGTTATATTTAGTTATTTCATTTCATATGTGTGCAGAGAGATTTGTCTGGCACTGTAAGGCGCTGACGGTGTCGATGTTGGTGTTGGTATTGGTGTTGGTATTGGTATTGGTATTGGTGACGGTGTCGGTGTCGGTCGACGTTGAATGGGTGAATTGCAGCGTCAAGCAGTGTTTGATCTATGAGAGCAGCATATGTAAATATTTCACTCTGGTACTCACTCAGATGACTGCAAATGTCACTGCGACAAGGAATTTGATTTGACTTTGGGCTGGGTTCGGCTAGGCTTGACATGGGCCCACTCTGTTTGGGCTTTTTTTTTTCGACGGATTTACAGGATTGAAACTAGTACGGATGGATGGATGAATTTGAGCATTGGATTTCTAACACCCCAGCGCGATATTCGTCGACGTTTCGAATGTATTTGCACAGATATTTTGAACACACCTAAGCTAAAAAAATGACGGATGTCTGTTGTCTGTTGTTTGTTTAGATGTATGAAGCCGGATGCAAATACTATATAAAGTTATTGATACTTAGATTTTGAATGAATTGATACTAGAATTGACTGACTAATGCAGCTGCTGTAACATCTAATTTCAATTTTAAAGTGATTAATTCATATCGCTTTGGGCAGCCACCAGAGGCACCTTTTCGAAAAAAGGGCTAACGCACAGTCGCTTCGAACAAATGTGGGCCACCGAAATTAGTATAGCATCAAAGCTAGATTTAGTCCCTATGCCGCAATTCCAGCAGTGTCTTCTTCAGTGTCTTTGTGTCTATCTGTGTGCCTGTGTCTTCAGTTAAATATTATAAACAATTTTTTTTTATTTTTTTTTTTTAATAATTTAATTAAAATTTTTTTTAACTGTATGAAGTTAAACACAAAGCACGTCTGAATTACATCGCGCACCATTTGAATGTCAAGAGCTCATTTAATAGCGGTTCATAGAAACACACACACATACACACACACACACACACACACACACATCTATGTACATATATCAGCTATTAGGCTCTATTCTATATATAAACTCAATGTACATGCGTTTATCTCGTTACGTACTCAAAAATTGAAGTATAGTACGACAAACATTGCTATCTCAAACAAAGACGTCAGACTTGTATAATATACTATATATATAAATGAATATGGCCTATCTTTGTGTGTCAATCATGGTTTAGTTAATCAGTTATTTATATGGGACTACAGTGAGGCAAAATTGATATACTACATGTTCGTACAGTATGTGCTAAACATTCCCTTCAATGTTTAAACACAGCAATCCTTGCCTTTAACAATTTAACAGACAGAAATGAGAACTCTTTGAGTTAATTTAATTGTACGGCTTATTAGGCCCATTGGCACGTACTGTGTGCTTGTGTGCGTGTGTGTGTGTTGGTGTGTATGTGTGTGTCTGATCTCTTTGGCTCTGGCAGCTAAACCCTAAAAAAAATTTTGCATGCTCAATTAGATTAAATAATTGATTAAGCGTCACTTTGGCAGCAAAAACAAAACCCAAAAGAGACACACACAGACTGAATGATTTAAATTTCAGCCACTTAGACTGTATGTGTGTAAAGAAGTGTAATTGTATTTGTGTGTGTGTGTGTGTGAGAATGTGTGTGTGTGTGTGAGAGTGAGCTTGAAATATTCATCATACTCCCTTTTAACCGCATCCCTAGCTTCAGACCCAACTGTGGCAAGTTGCTCAGATTCTGATGAAGATTCAATGGAACAGAAGGCAGAATGTATATGCACATACATACATCAATTGTTACATAGACATGCCTTCAAATGTATGCATAGACATAGTTACATATACATGCGTGTACATACATACATATATGTTAATACATGGCGTGTCTAATTCGAAGTGTCAATTGCTTCTAGCTAAAGCTGCCGCAGCTGTCCACACATTTGTGGGAACGCACACAAGCAAACCCACACACACACAGACAGACAGACCCACATACACACACACACACACACACAGACACTCACATACATATAGAAAGCAAGAAAAACTAAACTCAACTCGGACAACGCTTATATAGTAGTTGCATCAATGCTATTTGCCAGTGCTTTGCCATTTTTTTCCTTTTTCTCTTTGTCATTTTCCATTTGCCATTTTCCTGGACATTTCACTTCCCCCTGAGCAGAGGGAGAAATGCGAGCTCGACTGCTCGGTTACCACTAGATCTTCAAAATGTATTGTTGATAAGCAAATTTAATCCGCATTGTGTGTAAAAGTCAAATCTAGATAATATCATTACAGTTTCCACTTTGATTCACTTAATCCCTTTTGCCAATCGACACAATAACAACAAACGAACAAGAAAAACTGTTGAAGCTCAGATGGCACACAGATAGAGAG
>JBANCZ010004317.1:0-10516 GCA_037040025.1 Sphaerogastrella javana | reverse complement strand
GTAAATAGCTACACATTAAATTTTTCTTCAAAATTTAAATTTGTTTGGATTTTTCATCAACATGGCTTCTGCAGGTTTGATCTTTAACTTATCCTGAATGTATTATTAACATTCATTCAATATTTACTATTTTGTGCTCACTCAATACTACAAAAAAATTGTCAATTCATTTGGCAAGAGGCTTCCTCGTGGTTTGGCCTTATCGACACGTAATAATATACGCTTTCACATAGGTGTATATACATGCGTATGTACATCTGTACATATATACAAATGTATGCGAACATGCAGATTTCATATATTATTTTGTATATTTGTATTTACATATGTGTTTGTGCGTTTAAATCTGTGTATATCTATCTATATATGTGATATATATTGTATGAATTATTAAATTCATCACGAACTCTTTCATGTTGTAGATAAACCGACATTCATATGTATATATAATGTATATGTATATATATATCTATATGTAAAAAGTGAAAATTATATGACTTCATATAACATACAACAAATGAATTGAATTTTTTCAACAGGCAAAAAAGGGAAAAAGAATAAAGGAACGGTAATCTCCCTACAATCGTTTCTTAACAATGGTGACACACCCGTTGGAACCACACAAGTTTCAAAGAAAGTCAGGAATTTGGATGGTGATGAAAGCGATGATGGAAATAATGCTTTACCATTAGTTTATCAACTGCCAACCGCGCCTAGAGCAAATAGGATATTTGATGATGATTCTATACCGCATAGACCCCCATTTATAGCTTACATTAATAATTTGCCCTTTGATGCAAGTGAGGATGATATATATGAATTTTTCGGCTCTATTAATTTGGCTTCATTACGGTTGCCACGTGAGGATGGTGAAACAGGTCGGTCGAGAGGATTTGGTTATGTGGAATTGGAGAGTAGGGATGATTTAATACACGTGCTTAGTTTACCGGATCCTTCGATTAAGGGTCGTCGCATACGTATTGAATTGTCCAATGAAAACGATCAACAAAATCGACAGAAAGGTAATCGTCGATTCGAAGGATTTGGCAATAGCAGTGAGAATCGCGATTCAGGGAACTGGAGACGCGATAGTCAAAACAATGGAAGCGGTTATGGTGGATATTCTGGCAATTATGATCGCAGCTTTAATCGCGAAAGGAAAGCCATTCCAGAAAGGGAAGAAGATAATACTCCTGGCTCGTGGCGTACAAATACCCGACAGCCAGTCACAGACTTTTCCCCTCCACGCAGAGATCGCGATCGTGAACAAGTATCGGATAAATATCGTTCTAGAAATAGGGACTCAAACATAAGAGAGGAGGCAGCAGCACCTACCGAAGAGAGGCCAAAGCTACAATTAAAACCTCGTACTCTCCCATTGCCCGAAATTGTAACTACTAAACTAGATAATGAGCCTGGCGATGAGAGCGATGATAAAGGCGATGCCGCCCAAACGACCACTACTACTACTACTAAGCAGAGTGCCACTTCTGTAAATGTGTTTGGTTCAGCTAAGCCCGTCGATACAGCCACAAGAGAGCTGGAGATAGAGGAACGTTTAGCCGAGGCCCGGCGAGTTGAGAAGGCTCGTCATGAGGAGGAAGCCTTGAATGATAAAATATCCGATGTTCAAATTGACAAAAATGATAGTGAAAATGCCAATGCCGCAACCGTCAGTTGGCGTCGTACCCAGGATGTATCTAGCAGTGCTGATAGGACTACCAACTCAGGTGAATATCTATTCTTTTTTTTTTTAAATATATTTTTATGACTGATACATTTATTTTCGCAGATGACAAACGTCGTGAAAATACAGATTCTAATAGAGCCAATAAGCCCAGAGATCGAAATGAGAAGTAAACTTTTTGCGTAAATATATGTTTATATATATCCTAACGTTAGCATATTTACTTTTAGATATGAAAACACTAAAACAAAAAGCTATCAAAATCAAGAAGGAAGAACTAAAGACGAAACTAAATACAAACGTAACGAACGTCAACATGCCAAGAACACACAACAGGCTGAACCTGTGAGTAGAATGAATTTTTCTCTTTAATTTTCGCATAAAATTATCATCACCGTCATCATCATCATTATTATTATTATAATTAAAACGCAGTCTCAAAATTAAGTACAGTATTCCAAGCATTTCCTGCCCATGTTTAATTGCTGTCGATTTTATACTTAAATGGTATACAATATGTAACGAATCTTTTATTTCAATATGATTTGCAGGTATTGCAGTCTTCCAACAAATATTCTGGACTTGACGATGAATCATCCGAATGAAAATATTTCTATATTTGTATTAAAGGATTGCAAGAAAAAAATTTAAATTTACATTTTACACGTAAAAAAAATAAAACATAACTGAATCAAACAAAGTGATTGCAATTGATTACATTGGACGAGTTCAAGCGCAAACTATATATATAGCTTCTTTTTCCAGCTACTTGCTGTGCTGTGCATTTTCTGTTTTGTTGGATACGAGTTATTTCGACTGAATCAAGAGAACAAAGATGTATTCACAATAATTTCCCACCACTTCAATGTTAATTATGCTTTGGCGAGAGTCGACAGATACAGATCAAGATCAATCATGCAATGCAACAAGCAAAATATTTACAAAAACTTATAAAGAATATATTGTTTGAATTTATGAAAGAAAAAAAAAACACGATACATTTGCGTTTTTTACATTTCTATGTTTTTATTGCGTACGAGTATATTATTTCTAAATGCTTTTGTATTGCCACTGGATTGAAATCGCAGAATGACTATATATATATATGTATGTAAAAGTACAATTGTTACACATTCTGCAATTAAAGGAATCTAGTTCGGGGATGTTTGGGACGATGCATACGATTTGTTCTTCAGCTTCTTTAGGAAGTCCTTGGCTTGCTTATCACCCTGCCTATACTCTAAAGCTCTCAGGGCCACGGAATCTATAAAAAGAAATTAATAGTTAGATAGTGCTTATATCACGTCTTATCTGTAATACCACCTGAATATTCTGGCCTGCATAGATTCAACATTATTTGCTCGTCTTCGACGGCCAAGAGATCAGCGAAGGTTATATAGCACTCTGCTATATACTGACTGCTCATGCCGAATAGATCCTTGTCTTTAACATTGAACACAATGAGACTGTCGTTCTTGTTGCGTTGTTCCGCATTTAAGTCGCTACAAAATCAAATAATATGCAATGAATCAAATGTATTTATTTAAGTGATTATCATACATGACTTACAAAAAGAACTTCTCGTCGTATAATGGAAAACAACTTTTACTTTGCACCGCAGTTTTCACATTTGTCGAAGCATTGAATCGACTCGTCGGCATCATGATAACTTTCACAAATGAATCACACGATCCGTTCTTATCCATTGGCACCAAATTGCGACCATTCAAGATTTTCAACTGAACATCGAGACAAAAATGTAAGCACGGCTCAAAAGATCTCAAAGGCAAGGCTATATACTCACCGTTAAACCGTAATCGGAAAACTGTGCGCTTATTGTAAGCTGTCCAAAGGGCGATGTTGTTTGATCTTTTTGATACTTTACTCGTTCGAGATAATATTGATGTATAAGGTCGGCTGTTTCAAGCGCATGTAGATCTAGCATAGACTCAATATCTGTTAAAATTGCGCAATCCGTAGCAAGGGCATCGCCAATTTTGAATGAAGATATCATTGTGCGTAGGGTTTCTCTCAAATTTTGAAAGAATGATGGCGGACGTCGTTTCTGTAAAAATAATAAATTTATCAAAACAAAAAATCTATTAAGTGCTATTCACATTACCAACATGCAACACTTACATCAAGATTTGATTGTACAAGATCGTATATAATAACAGATAGTTCCCTCCAAATACAATCCAAGATTCGACTAAAATTAATCTCGTTCAAAGTATTATAGAGCGTCGTCAGCGAGTTCTCTAGGTATAACATAAGCCTTTCCATTGAATTCGAATCTTTATGTAGCACCTCGGCTCCCTCAGTCAAGAAACGTCGTATGGATGGTGACATTTTCTGTACAACATGCTCAATGAGCTCGACTATTTGATTTCGTTGTGTATCGAGTGCATTATCAATGACAGCCTTTATAGTATTGGCGCAACGTTCAGCCTCTAGACTGGTTCTATATTCTCCTAGACGTTTTATCACATCATCAGCACCGAGTTCCTGTAAATGTAACGTTCTAATTATTCTCTAGACATATATATATAGATAGATTGCTATACTACACCTTTATGAACGAAGGCAAGCTCTGACGAATGTAGTCCATGTTATTAATAGCAAAGCACCATTCTTCGGATAATACTAAACAAATTAAAACAACAATCAATATATATATATATTAATTAGCTTTAGTAGTATACTAACTGAACAATTTGCCATCGTCGCCCATTTTAGTTAACGCTTCCACGCGTCGCGACATGCGCTGAGCATAGAACACACAACAGCGGCATATATCCTATGATATAAATGATATTCATTATGTAAAATTATGTTTTTAGATATTTCTACTTAACTTACATTCACAATTTTGGCAACAAATGTGTATGAACCCTCCACTTCAGGCCAGTCCAATTGCTGCCAAAATATCTTGATCTGATAGAAAATGGCTAGGGAGTCGACGGCAGAGGAACTATACTTGACAGTTTCATCCACTGCTTGTAGCTGATCCAAGTCTATAGCTTTTTGTATGCGATTAAGTGCTTTAATTACTGATATATCTAGCCAATGTGTGACGCCTCTCTCAAACCAATGATAGTACTCGGACATCTGTAGCTTCTCGTTGGGGCAGAGGGAACGCCCTGAAATTATAAAAATAACATATTGTTAGTAAATATAATCCATTCAATGAAAACTAATAGTTTTACCTAATGTATTGTAACGTTTGACGACCAAATACACCTCGAACAACGTGGTTCCCATTGTAACATTATCAATATTAGGCAAATACTCAAATTGATCATCGGGCACATCCAACATTTTCAGATTGGCACAAACGCTGCTTACAATATTTTTCGATATTTCCATCAATGGAGCATCGTAATACATGAACAATGCGGTTGAGTAATTGAATCGCAGTTTGCTGTAATGCATCAAACAAAATTCATTAATATGTATTAAATGATGTAATAAGTTGTTACACTACATATGATTCATAAAATTTATCAAGCGTATAACTTTGCCTTATATAGAAACTTTAATCGTACTTACTGGTAAAATAATTTATCAAAATATTCCATTGCACGCTGTAGATCAGATCGCACCATTTGTATGATTTTGATAAGATATTGCAATTTATTCTCATCCGTCTCATTGTCCTCAGATTCCTTGCTGCCCTCTACAATGTACTCCAACCATTCCTTGGCTCCCGTATTGATGGCATCAACAATAGCATTGTCTATATCATAGGTTTCATCGCCATCACCCTTTCTTATCCAACCATACACTGTCGAAGGGAACAATTCGATTGTGACACTGGACTCTAATGTTTTCAGCTTGCCCAAAATGTCCAGAACATCACTGAGCACATTCAGGATATTGTTATCGCTGACATTTCGAGAGCGTAGTTTTCGTAATACCGATAGGCAGGAAGGTAGCAGACGCTTGGCACCATCCCAAAACGTTTTCACGTCTTCTGAATCATTCTGCAAACAGTTGATCTGCTGCACCAGAACATCGAGTATCGTATTGAATAGTGAAAAGCTCAGTTTATGCGTCTCGTGCACCGTGCTATAGGCATGCCACTGACTTAATGCACAATCAAACGCAGATAAACCGCTTTGCACCGCGTGTTGTGTTCTGATGGCTTCCGCCATTTCACCAAATTTGCCATTCCACCAGAAATTTGCCACTTGCGATGAGTCCAGCTCATGAATTAGCAGTAATTTTAAAAGATGTTTATGCTCCTGAACGGCGACATTCTTGTTCTTCTCGGCACTCAGCGAAATGCTCACAAGAATCGAACCACGACTGTGCGTTTTGTTGCCTTTTTCCAGATTATGCCAAATGGTGAGTCCCGAAACAGGTATCGACTGAATGAACAGAGTATTTATAAAAAAAAATCGTTAGTTTTTTTTTAGTATAAAATATTTTCTAATAATTACCTTAAGTGTTATCATAGTACGACCAATTATTTCGTTATCGTGTTTCCCAGAGGAAGCGGTAACAGCAATTTCTTTCATTAGTTTGCTTAAACCTCTAACTCCTTTCACATCAAGGAATTTATTAACCTTTTCTTTGACTGTTTCGGCTGCATCGAAATCCCTAAAGAAAACAAATCAATTAAATATTTATTAAAGTTCTTGAAGTTAGGGTGGAATTTTTCTTCGTCTAATCTATTATTTACCATCAAGGTTTCATTAAATAACTTCACTTACCAGACTTCAACAACCAGAACTTCATCGCGCAGGTGTTCAGTAATGGGTCTACAAGAAAGATAAACTATAGATTATAGTTCCTTAACTCGTTGGTATTACATACAAGGAAAAATGTTCCTCCCAAATGGGATTTAAGGTGCCCGATTTAACGGATGAGTTGTAGCGATGGGTATTGTTCGATTCCAGGTATAATGTAACGAATGGATCAGAGAGACCATTTGGATCCTTGGATAATAAATTTTCAGCTTTTATGATTTCAACATTTAATCTTATATTCGGTGGTTCTTTGCTCTTTGCGATTTCAGAAATTTCCTCGTGTCTTGCATTGGGTATTTTGAACACCTCTTGAGCAAACTTAACCAAAGTGGTAGAACAAACATCGTTGCTCTCACATCCAATATTGTTGTAAACCTCGAATAGAATTTCTTCATACAAGTCTTCAATCTGTTGAAGAAATAAATCAATTAAATAATCAAATAAAAGATAACAAAATGATTATCTACTGTTCAGGCACCTAAAGATTTATGAATTAATACAAACTAGATTAAATAAACATTTTTAATTTGATTGATATCTATTAATCTTAAATTCTAAATATACTACCATAGAATTTGATTCAATATATACTTCAAAGTCTAAAATGTGGCATATTAAATAAAACGTCAATTTAGAATGACGCCAGGCATCAGAGAGACCCAAACATATTCTATTAAGAAGAACAAACAAAATATAAGGTACATACATATATGAAATACTCACAGTCATAGAATGACAGACATCTTTGGCATGAGATTCCAATAAATGCTTATGAACACCACGAAAATGCAGACTTGATATGCTGCCATTTCTATTGAGGATACGTTTTCGTCTTTCCGAGGTGTCATCCAGTGACAAAGTGGATAAACCTCTTCGTACACGGCATTTCTCATCGGATCGACTTAAACTTAAAGTTTTTGAACTTTTGCTTGTCGCAGCATTACGTGAGGACTTACTGCTCAAAAGGCGTGGCAATGTTAAATGATTCATTTCCGATAAATTCAAGTAATATAGGAGTAGAACTAATGCACAAATTTATCTTAGGCGATGTTTACACAGACGATCGAACAACTTTTAAAAGCACATAAACAGTTTATTTCCGACATTATAGTGATATATAATAATATCTTTATATTCTAGTGCATATATTAAATATGCAATTTTTTTTCACTTGATGCATTTATATGCCATATATTACATTTACATATATTACAGAACTCTATAACAATGTCAATGGGAATTCGGACGCCCAATAAACTGGTAAGTATTCCGCTGACCGTGAGCTGATTTAGGCGTTCTACGTACAGAATTTAATTTCAATTTTTCAATAAACACTAGCCAAGCCAGCAGATAAAGAGAAAAAGCATTATATTGTGCTTTGAGTAACCATCTCTATATTTAGCATCGAGAAAAAAAGCCCAATGTTAATGAATTCTCTATGAACGAGTACAAACACGCATACATACCCATGCATACTAAGATGTTTCAAACAAAGCTATTCGAAAGCAAAAAAAAAACGAACTTAAATAAGTGCTTTTCGTATATAGAGAGCAAATATATATACTTACGCACATATATATACTACAAGCATACTTTATAGATAAGTAGATACTAAGGTAAACAAATCTGTGCTCAAGCATATTCGAATTTTTCTATGGAAAGCAGTTCATTTACTAATTGTTTTTTGGGGCTATGTACTTGGATAAGTATTGGGGGGGATTATTAAGTTTTTTCCTTAAGTGCAATATGTTCAAAGGAAGCAATTATGACAGATCCCATAAAGCATTTAACTAATGAAGACGTCTTTTTCACAGTCTCTCAGTCTTTTCAAGTTAGAAATATTCGATTTTTTAGAATATTCTACAGATCCATTGGCTATATCCGACTGCTCATTGGGTTTTATTTAATATTTGTAGCTTTTGCTAGGGTATTTTAACTTCGAAATGTGCACAAGCTCCAAGCAAATGTTGACATGATTAGCCATTTATTTGATTATTTTTAGTTTGTTTGCGACAAATATAAAGGTTAGACGTATTTTCGGTGCGTTGGGCTTTTACAACCGCAAAATAAATTGAATTGAAAAATCATGAACTTTTGGCTAAAAGATTGCAGTTATCTTAGAACCTTCAGCAAAATTAAGATGATAAGTTTCTCCCGGAATATTTGAACTACGTATCATATAGTGCATAGTTCGAGATCGGAAAAGCTCGGCAACGGGAACTGTTTAGTCAAACATCTAATGATTTTATTATACTAGTTCGATCTGGTATTACTAGCTCTTAAAATAATTATTCGTTTAAGTAATGAGTATATGTTTTACTGTCTCTAAAGTTTATTGCTACTCACATTCATGAATACACCAGAATCCAATATGTTTTGTCTCAGACTTTCCACAGATGATAAGTTTGGCACGCTCTCGCATTCAACTTGTACATCGGCGGAATCCCCATCATCCTCCCCAAAGTCAGTCTTGAACTCACTGACAGCGCAAGTTAGTTCAGTTTCGTCTTCGGCTTTAATTTCCTCTTCAAGCGGTGCCAGCGAGGTCTTGAAAACAATTTCATCCATTTGCGACTTCTGACGCAAAAGATCTCCGAACTTTTCAAAGAAGCCATCGTCTGTATCGCGAAGACTGCAAGATAAGAAATGTTAATAAGACGAAAATTATAATGATCCTAAGTTGCCAGAGTTGCTCTAGTGATAACTGTAAGACGTACTAACTTAAGCTTACTCTAGAAATATGTATGTATTTGGAGACTTTACAAACATCATTTTACCGTGTCTATACAAAGTTAATATTCAAAAACGATTTATTGAAAACCCAATATCTAGCTATATACATATAAGCTCAAAATATTGAAGAAACTATTAAAACGAGTGTAAAAGCTCCATTTTAAAATCACACCACGCTCGAATAAGGGTCAGGAAATCCAATAATACCAACACAGACACAGGTATACCAAACGTATATATACAAATATACATTTACCTGTTTGCTCCACAAAGAGTTATGGTATGGGCACAGTGTTGTCTAATATTTTTGATTCGGTCACGAAACTTCATTTGCACGTTTGACCTTTTCAACTTTTGTCTAAGCTTCTACGTAGAAATTAATTTAAACACTCTTGAAATGTTCATTTCATTTATATAAATCATTGAATTTACGTTTTACAAATCAAATCTGAACTTTTTTCATCACTGTGGAGTAGTGTTAACGGGTCTAAGCGCAAATGAACTAAACTGTTTGGCTGCCATGAAGAACTCTTTAGCTCTAGCCAATGTTATTGTCTACCTGTATACACAAACATACACACTAGCATTCACACATACACACATATACACACATATATGTTGGTCATACTTGTGTTGCTGTCACGCTTCGTGCATTCTAGGGCTTGCAGGGCATGCAGACACGCATACACACACACACACACACACACACATACACACAACCTAGACAAATTACTCCAAGTCTTTAAGCACCCACATGCATACATATGCATGTCGAGTGTGTGTGTGTGTGTGTGTGTGTGCATGCAGCAAAAGGAAATAACAGTAGATGAGTTTCACAACATACACAACAAAAAAAAAGAAAAAAAATTAAAAGTCTAATCTGATTTGTTATGTAAAAATCGATAGTGATATCAGAATGTTATTCGTAAATCGATGTAATCAAGTCGATGTAAGCACTTGAATAAACCGATTGGCTATAACTCAATGTTCTTAAGTTTGACATTTGTTTTTATGATCTTATTATATTAGTTTGTAGCTTCAAGAGATCTACAAATTAAAACACATCGTAATTAATGAATTCATTAATTGGTTCGTTGCATACAAAAAGTGCGTTTGTAAAGATCGTTTCTATAGCAACCAAACATACAAAATTCCAGTTTTAGTCACATTATATCAATGCCACTCTTAAATCGTTGCCACAAATTTCGACTTCTACCATTTGAAATTTGGCATTTTCGCGGCATAATCAAACAATTCTTCTTTTAAATATACTAAAAATTAAATTACTCAATTAAATATACTAAAAAAAAATAAATATACCTTAAAATAATGGTCAATGGTTTTC
>JBANCZ010004316.1:0-10516 GCA_037040025.1 Sphaerogastrella javana | reverse complement strand
GGTGTGGCACGCCTCCTTCTGCCTGTTACACACAAATCGACTTTGCACAAAGTTAATAGACCCTTTTGTGTTTTTTACACACATAACAAAATTTAAATATATATTGATAAAATTTGACATAGCTTCCTTTCAAAAATGTATTATGTATATATAACTAAATTAGTTATAGTTCCACTTAAAATACACTAAACAAAATTTTGCAGCCTCTAATGGGAACTAATTTGAAGGCGACAAAATAAATTTCGATGATTAAATGAAAAATGTGTGTTTTATTAATTGAGTCCCGGTACTTTTTTTAAAGAAGAAAAAACTTAAATTTAAATTTAAATAACAAATTAAGCAATTGATTAATTGATTTAAGAATTAAAATTCAACAATTTAAAGCTTCCTTTTGACTTAGTAAATTTATATAAAACTGTATGTTTTAAAATTGAATTTATTTTTTTATGTTGTTATTATTAAGCAAAATCCCATTATAAATATAGTAACAACAAAATGTTATTGTTTAGCTAAGCAAATTAAATTTCAAAGTTCATTAATGAAGCTAACAAAATGTTTTTGTTTGATTATGTAAACAGCCATAGAAATTGAATTAAAGACAAACAACAAAATATTTTTGGCTCCTACATGGCGTGCTCTAAATATTTTCATAAATTGTAAGTGAAATAGAGAAACGTCTCATACTCAGGCACAAATAAACGGAATGGAGTATGCTGTAGTCAGGTCTATCCCTATTATTCTGTCAGTTTGTCCTTTTGTCCTCTTGTCATTCTATTGCTCTGTCGTTGTTTCTCTTTACAACATGCTGCTAAAAATGCCTCCTACTTGTGTGTGTAAGCGTGTTGTTCATTTCTGCTTCCCACAAACATCCATACAAGCTCATGCTCCTTTCTTCTACTTTCACACACTTTCTCCTGCTACTACTGCTGCTACTGTGCTGTATGTTTCCTTGTGCCAACAGATTACAGTGGCAAGATGTTGCCACTGAAGTGAGTCAATTTCACAACTGCTTCACCCACATCCAACTGCTGATGCTGTGGGTGTAGGTGTAACTACATATCTGTGAGTGTGTTTGAGTGTATGTGAGTGTTGGTGGGTGTAGGTGGGTGTAACTTTATGTGTGGCTATGTGTGTGTGTGTGTGTGTGCTGTACACTGTAAATGTAAACTGCCAGCAGGCAATCAACATTACACATAAGCAAGTTCAGCCAAAATATTTTGCGCTTTGAATGTTATTTATTTGCATTGCTTAGGAAAAAGGTTTGCCGTAAATAAATAAATAAATAAATATATTTCAAATATGTGTAAGTCAGCACAAAAAAAAATAATAATAAAAATAAAAAACTATGTATGAAAATCAATAGTAAAAAAGAGTTCCCTTTCATCAACAATGTTTTGCAGAGAGTGCCAAGGGAAGGCTCATAATGAAATCAGAGTTTCTTCTATTCTATGCCAAAATTTAGGCTAATTAACCGAAATTTCAACAATTTTATAATTGGCATTAAATATTTCCATATTTACGTTTACTTTGAAGTTGAAATTTTGTTTGTTTTGCTTTAGATTTATAACGAATTCCAACAATATTGCAGCAAAGTGAAACAGAATAAAGGCAGCAAAGAAAGTATATTAAAAAAAATAAATAAAAAAAAATGAATTTTAATTTATAGTTTAATCTAGTTACAGTATTTAAATGCAACATATGTTTAAAATAAATACAGAAATATTTTTTTAGGATAATACTGAGCTTTATGTGCACTCAAACACACAAGTTTATGGGGTTCCAGTTGAAACTTTATGCAGGGTATAAAAATATGTATATATATATATAAATATAGCAGTTAGTATATATGTATAAATGTGTACCTTTTTATATAGGTAACTCTATAAATTCATGTCACATTTTGCAGTCTGCTTTGAGTCTGTACATAAATTTGTACATATTAAAAACGTGATATGTAATTTATTTTGAATAGACTCTCAAGACTTGTACCTTATGCGCGACGATATGTGTGGCAACAACTGGAAATTACACAATCAGAGTCAAATAATAACAAAAACAATAACAACGAGAACAAGGCAATAAGCAGCAGCAGCAGCATCAAGAGAGCAACAGAGAAACAGCAGGAGCAACAGCTGTTGAAAGCAAGGATAAAGCAAGGACCCTTGCTGCTTTTGGGTTGCACATGTCGCTTTTGGCCATTAAAAACATTAAAAAGGCGCTGTGAACATTTTGCGAGAGGTTACAATATGATTACAGGGACACACAACAACAACAACACACACACCTTGCCCACACACACATAGACAGACTGTACACACAGATGAGGTAATGGGTTCAGAGCAAAGCCTTGTGCTAATTGCTTAAATCTATCCCAAATGCTTACCTAGACAAGCTTCCAATTTGTCGACTTGCTGTCTCTCTGTCTGCTCAACTCTCTCTCACACACTCTTTCTATCTTTCTATCTTTCTCTCTCTCTCTCTCTCTCTCTCTCTCTCTCTCTGTCTTCGCATCTGTCTCGCTGTCTGTTTTAATTAGATGTCAGCCAATTAGACCTAACTGCAAACGCTTCAAATCAACAGCTTTGTCACAACAACAACAACAGTAACAGCAACAACAACAGCAACAAAAGCAACAACAGCAACAACGTCATTTGCATAATGTGGCAACCACAATGGACATAAACTGTTGCATGCCTCAAGTGCTGGTGGTGCTGATGTTGCTGCTGCAGCCTTGAGGGGGTCAGAGGTCGAAGGCGAACTGCAATCTTATGCATTTTTAAAGCTTTTTGGCTATATCTTTCTCCCTCTCTCTCTCTCTCTCTCTCTCTCTCTCTCTCTCTTTCTCTGTGTCTTTGGCTCATCCCCCGATATTTGGCACGCCTCTAAGTGCTAACACATTGACTTGCAACACGCGCGCGTGGCATGAATAAATTAAAGCTATTTCGTGCCACATTTTTAGCCAGCGATTTATTACAATACTTCAAGTCTGCCCTCCTTCCCTCTCTCCCTCCATAGCATGAGCTACGCCTTCTGCTTCATCTTTCGCTGCTTCGATGATGTTGATTATGCGCCTTCCTTTTTGCTGCTGCTGCTGCTGTTGCCAAAGATTGTTGCATATTAAATTTTGCTTAAGTGATGGGCGTGTGCGAGAAAGACAGTGAGTGAGTAGCAGTGAACGGGCATGGGGGGAGTGTGAGTGGGTGGGTGGCAGCGCCTTCACTTGGCAAACAAATCAAATCAGATTCGAAAACGTGTGGCATCGGGTCGTGCTGCTGCTGCTGCTGCTGCTGGGCTTTTACGAGGCCTCGACTCCATTTATTTAAATTCAATTTTATATTAGAGCCACTCACTTCAGCCTTTATTACCATAGAATGGCTTACAAAGTGGATTGAAGGTGCCTATAAAAAAAATACAAGTTGCTCCCAGCTCACCATACCCATGCCCATACCCATTCCCATTCCCATTCCCATTCCCATGTCCATACCCATGCCCATGCCCATGCCCTTACCCATGTCCATGCTCTACGGATTATACTGACTACGGACTATGGTCTACGGATTTGCCAATAGCCGCGGGTCGCATCAGCCGGCAGTTTGTAGTCGGCAGTCGGCGCTGTGGGCGCATTTGCCGCTTTTAGCGAGTGGGCGTGGCAAGTCAAAATTAATTCGCTTAGACAACTAGAAAGCGTTGCTCAGCGCCTACGGGTCAAGGTTTAAAATATTTGTATTACAAATCGGCATACCCTGTAATTTAGGCATTGAAAGAGACTATATTGTCTTTATATAAATAGCTATATTAGATTTAAAATCACAAGTTACTTTTAATGAAAGTATTAGCTTTGGTTTAATGCACTTAATTTATAATTTCATTAAATCCATTCAATTAAAATGTAATTAATTTAGTAATTAATTTTATAAATATACCTTAAATTTAAATTAACTTAAATATTGAATTAATTACCTGTGTTCGATTTAGAAATTATAGTTTGATTTTAATTGCCGAAATAATAAAATTTTAAAATTTAATTTCTTAATATTAGTGGATTTTTTTTGTTGCATTTAAAAAATAACAGATTGTTTTAAATTAGCAAAATAAAAATATTAAAAATATTCCAATGTTAATTTTGATGAAATTTAAAATTTGATAACATATGAACATAATGCATTCAATACTCTATTAGTAAGGTTTAAGGATGATACTTTAAGTTAATTAAAAATATTGAAATTTAGTTTAATATCTGTATTTACAGATTTGAAACAAAAAAGGATATTCTGTAGTACATAAAGTTTTTACATTCATTTTTTGTACGCATTAAATTTACCGGATGTGCATCACACAAAAAAGTTCGCTTATCCAAGAAAACTCCTGCTGCCAGTTTGCTCTCTCTCTCTCCCTCTTTCTCTCTCTCTCTCTCTCTCTCTCTCTCTCTCTCGCTCATTCTTTTTGTGTGTACGTGTGAATGTGTACGTGTCAGTATGTGTGTGAGCTGTGTCTGTTCCTGTCTCTATCAGCGTCAGGACGAAGAGTGGCGTTTGCTGTCGCCTGTCGATTCCCCTACAAACACTAATCGAAATGTCCTTGGATGTGCACAGAGAAGCGCACAAAAAAATATATTGAAGGAAAATACGATGAGCTGAACCTAAAATCTAGTTTGATTTTCATGTGAATTTATGAAATTGCAAAAAAAAATGTACGAAAAAAGCAAATGTAAACTTAGAAAGAAAAACTTCTAGAAAAGTTGACTATATGAAGCACGTTTTTCGTCGCTTTTTGAAACTTTAAACATTGTGACGAGTGGAACATTTCGAAATGAACTTACCTTAATTTGTATGCTGGCTGTGTGAGAATAACTTTTTATGACTTGTTTTTCATTGCAGAAAATGGCTTATTAATTAAAAAAGCACAAAGCGGAACGCAAAAAACACGCAGAGAGCTCTTAAAAACTGTATCAAATGCAAGACTTGGGAATACTCTGAAATGAAATTTAGAGTGAAGAGCTAAAAATAAATGAAAGCAAAAAAGCAATTAGAATGAGTAGAGTATAAATTAAATAATTAAGTTTATGTTTAGTTAAAGCTTCTGCATAAAAGTGACTATATAAGGCATATGTTAAAAGTTCTTGAAGTATTCCTTCCATATGAGAAATTGTTAATACGGTTAAACAAAAAGGTCGATTCAGTTTTTAGTATTATAACTTTCAAAATTCATTCAAAATAAGAAGAATAAACAAATTTTAAAATTATATTTTATATCATATATCAACTAGCTACTTAAAGTTTAGTTAGTTATTAAACTAAGTAATTTTAAAAACGAAATTTAAAGCTCGTCTACACGTGCTCCATAAGTCGTTCATAATGCACTTAAAAGAGAGCATTTTGCTATGAACTAGTTAGCCAAACTTTTTTTATGGCAGCCTAGTCTAGTCATATGCAATGCTTTTTAATTACAGTACCAGACTCCTCCATGAGAATCCCTTTTATATGGCGGAAGTGCTCTGTTCTCGCTGTTGTGGCTCGTCCTTGTGGGCTGCCTCTTTCACAGTTTGCACTGGTATTTTTCGAGGTTTTTTTTGGGGTTTTTATTGGGTTTCTGGTTTTTTGTAGCTTTACATCGTGGCTGATTGAAAATGTTGTAAAATTTTTTTGTGCATTTTTTTGCGTAATGGTTTTTAAGTAGATGCAAGCTAAAAAAAACGTTGTTTCAAACATTTTTTACATAGTTTTTTAAATGGTTATTTTATTTCAAAGAAAATGAAGATAAATGTAAGTTGTATGAATCTGTTAAAAATTTCGTATATTAAATATAACAGCCAACAGATGTTTTCAGTGGTATTTCAGTAGTCCTAGTGCAAATGGAATAATCCAAATTGTAAACTTTCTTTGCGCGCAATTAAATCAAAGTCTCGTTAGTTTAATGTGCGCCTATGAGCCGCGATTGCTTGAATTTCTGCTCGCATTTCCGAAAAATTCCCTTTAATTAAATGCCACTTGATACGCCACGAGGACCAAGCGATATTACCACAAATTAGTTTGTGTCGGTCTTGGCCAAAAGGAACTCCCTTGGCTGTAGTTCGCTGCTCAGTTCAGAATTTTTCGCCTTTTTTTCCGCTACCAAAAAAAAAATGGAGGAGAGAAAACGGCATGGTGGAACTTTGGTTTCCGCTATAAAAGGCCAAAGGATTTAGCAACAAAATGGCGGCGTATAAATAATAAAGAATGAAAGCTCTTAATGCCGTTTGAGCTTCAAAAAGAAGGAGAAGGAGAAAGACAAAAAAAAACAGCGGCAAAGGATTTGCTAATGAGCAAAATGGAATATGGAAATGCCAATTGCCAGCATGTCATTAGCAATTATAGCTGAGAAAATGCTGCAAAATGCATTAATAATACAATTTGGACTGTTCTGCCTTTAAGCCTTTACACTTCTTTTGTTACAAATTCCTTCAGCTATTCTTGGATTTCTTTCTTTTTTTTTTTTGGCCTCGAGTATTCTTTGTGTGCATCTTCATTTACAATATTAATGCTGTCTCACTCCACGGAAACAGTCTGACATTTTCCATTTCCCAGTCTGTCTGGCAAATGAAGAGCGACACACCACACACACTCACACAGACACACACTCACATACACTCGCACTCACATCTGTACACATACCTTATCGCTGCAGTGTCTCTCATTAATAGCCAGCACTCGGCACCTTTAGGTGCATCTTTCATTGCTAATTATATAGAATGAAACTCGAAAGAAATATTACTTCAAATGACACAACTGTAGCATTAAGAGATAATACACGCACAGAGAGCGCAGTGGTGTGAAAATAATGATAACCTCAGTGAAATATTTAATGTTTTGAAATATTTGGGGTTTTCTTAATCACCATATTTAATTACCATATTTACCATGCGAACGGAAGTTCCTTATAATTGATAATGCAGTGGCGTTTCCGAGACATAAATATGTCTAATGTTAATTAATTTCAGATGATTATATTTTTTTTTTTTTTAATTAAAATCGTAGCACTTATAAATAAACAAAATAAAGTCAAGCCACTCAGTTCATTCTTAATATCAGTGGAATAATGTCGTCTGTTTTAAGAGCATCAACGTGCTTCCTGGTCGCATTCGCCCTGATAATCGCTGTATTAAATCAAATTTGAGTTCTGGAATTATGATCATGAAATTGGGAATATCCTTAACGAATTCACTTATGAAATGTGATCCTGCAGAAGCTCCGAATGTTAGACATTTCCCTTCAATGGAACAGTGTGCAGAGAAATGTCTGGATTATTGTACAGCATTTGCGAATTGCAACGCCACGTGCATCATGGAAGGACGATGTGTGTGTGCTTCTAACACTTATTGCCTGTATAATCTGGACGAACCAGTTAAACCAGGTGGCTTCTATACGAGGGAGTGTTTCAGTTGGTAAAAAAGGAACAATGTGCAACGTTGACGTCAACAGCAAGAAGATTTCTATATATTATACCTTATTTACGAAATATTTTTTAACATTTACTTGTCATATTTCCAAATTCTACAAATTTAATCATATAATTCCTGTTTGCATTAATGAAATTCAAATTTAGCTCCAAAATGTAGGCATTTGACTGCGATTATTTTACAACACTGTTTAGGGCCGTGTGCACCTTATAAAATGTTATCGATAATCCGCAAATTCTTTTAAAAATCAAAATTAATATAGAAGTTTTTATACATCAATGTATTAATCTCAATAGAATTGCAATTATACCAAATTCTACATTAAAAATACTCACATTATTCGGATGAAAAATATAGTACAAATAATTCTTAAAACTAAAGCGGCAAATGTTATTGTTAATACTAAGTCTATTCCGGAAATCCGTATATTTTAACATTACCCACTTCTCGACGCCTGTCGCCTATGGTTTCCTTCTCGTCGCAGGCATATGCCAGCAGATATTGCTTGGGATGCCATGCGATCGTAAAGGTGGAAGCCTCCACGTGGAGCCCGGTCACGCGTTCTCCTGTCTCGGTGTAGGCAATGTCAATGACCAGATCCTCGCTGGCCGAGGCAATGAGTCGCTCATCGTGACTGAAGGATATGGTGCGCACAGGCCACTCCAGGCGACTGATCATGCGCAAGCATGCCAACTCATTGGCATCCCAGAGAGAAACCTGAGCATCTGCCGAACCCGTTGCAAAGTATTTGCCTGAAATGGAAGCCACTTAGCCAAAAAAATCATCATAAATGGAATCTTAGATCTACTGACCTGTAGGACCAAACTCAATACAAATGCAGTTAGCGGGATGCGCCTTGAGCGTCATGTAATGCTCCAGGCTGGGATAATTCAGCACATACATGCAGCCCAGGCCGTTTGTCAGGAAGAACAAATCGTTCGTGTTGTTCCACGTGATTTCATTTACCTCAAAGCTGAACGGCTCCTCCACACGAATCTTGTTCGTGCGCGTATCAATGAACGTAATCAAATCCTCCTTATTGCCCACGGCAATAGTCTTGCCATCGGGCGACCAGGCAATATTAATATTCTCGCCCTTTGTGTTCATCACCGAGACACACTTGCCCACTCGAATGTCCCAGATGCGCACGGTTTTATCGCCGCTCGCTGTGCTAAACTGATCCGGGTTCGTCTTGTGCCAACACAGTTGATCCACCGATGCCGTATGCCCACGGAACACATTGTTCTTCACAAAACGATCACGCTCCAACGTATACACGGCCACGGTCTTGTCAAACGACCCGGAAGCCAGATGGCAACCATTCGAGTTCCAACATACCGAATGCACCTGGAACAGAAATCCAATTGAAATGCCGGCTGTAAGCAATGCTGTAAGCGGGTTGCCTCTTACCTTGGCTATGTGCGGTCGCTGTTCGCGTATTTTGTGGTGTGTGCGAAAATATGATTTTAGATCTTCGAAAGTTTGCTCCGATCGGCTCATTTTATCTCCAGGTTTATTTAATTTTAATTGAATAACAAATAAAACGCCAGCAAAATCAAAAGACAATTTGTGCTAATGCTGTCAGCTGTTTAATGCCGGCATCGCAGTGTTGTGCAGCGTTGAAATTCACAAAACTCAAAATTAATCGGGTATCGTTCTTTTTGGGCGGGAATTTATTAAAATTCAAATAAGTAAAGAAATAACGAAAATGTAAATAAAAAATGAAATATTAAATTGATAATTTTCAATAAATTTAATATATATTCACTGCTGTTATTTATCAATGAGTTGGTTTTTAATTGATCTAATATTTCTCATTTGTTCGCGCTACTTTTAGTGTTGAATAACGTCACGTTTAGTCAATTCCCGCCTTGCTTTGAGCTGACGTGTTATCACTTGTCCTCGGCATTACTGCCCCTTGCAGAAGGTTGCGGAAATGGCATAAGTAGGGCAACGTCTATTAAAATTAGCTTATTTACAGTCGCAGCTTCAAGTTTAACATTTCATTTAAGCATGAATATAGCAATAATCTGTCTAATTTTCGGTGTTTGCCTTATCAACAGCAGCACGGGAGGAACTACATATCCACAGCACTATCAAGCTCAGTGGAATGATAGAGCCTACCATTATCCCAGTAACGACCGAGGCTACGTGCAGCCGCGAAGAACCAAAAGCCAACCTCGGCCTCAGCACCGATCGTATATTGATATATGCCGCTTGGTGCATAAAAACGGCTTCACGAATCCTGGGGGTGTCCCACGCTGCCCCTAATAGATCGAGTGAAACACCGTTTGTAATTATAGAAAAGAAATGAACATTTAGTGTTTAAATAAATTTGTGCCTATGCTAGTTAATTGATGCTTAAATTTAGCAAAGCGTTTTAAGTTTTACACATATTTTGCGACATGATGCTGTCTCTACAACTCATATAAATAGATCCACATAAATTTCAGCTATACACGACATACGAAACACATCGAATATTACAGTAGCATTATATAGTATTAATTATAAGTTAGTCTCTAGAACAGACGCTTCTGCACAATGTAGAAGACACATGCAAGGAATAGGCAAAAGGCAAAGAACAACAGAATCTTGTCCGTCCATTCGCGTCGGCCGTATTTCTTAAGCAATTTACCGGATTGGGTAATGCTGCCCGCCGTGTTCTGCAGCTCATCACTGGTGGCCGCAACGCTCTGAGAGGAGGCAACCAGGGTCTCCAGTGTGACAGCGCTCTTCTGGGTTGTTTCGGAGAGATGCCGCGATATGGCCAGCATTTTCTCAGTAACGTCGTTCTCCTGGGAGACGAGACTGCCCCGATTGTGGCGTGCGCCTGCTGTGTGCCGCTGCCTGAGATCACTTTCGCCCGTGATGGCCATCAGTTCCTCTCGATTGGCCTTTTCAATTTCCAGCATGGTGGAGATATTGGCCTTGCGGAATGCTTGCAATGTTTTGGAGAATTGTTCGCGATGCGTGTCGACTTCTGTGGCCAAGGCTGGATCGGCCATGTCGCGTGCCCAGTCGTCGAGGCGTTCGATATTTTTGCGTATAGCCGCTAGCTTGGCACGTCCCGCCTCATTG
>JBANCZ010004315.1:0-10520 GCA_037040025.1 Sphaerogastrella javana | reverse complement strand
ATCATAGAGAGATGTTTAACAGGCAAAAGCAGTTCAAACAGATTCGATTCCAGCGATTATTTACAAAATTGTAATGCATATTACATACACTATACAAGTTAGACTAAATATTAAACTCAAACTTAAAATAAATGATCTATCATATATAAAATGTAATGTCATCGATTACAAACTGAATTCATACGCTGTGCAATGAAACTATTTGCCATGAGCTCAACATATTCGACCTATAATGTTATATCTATGATTATTTGATATATTCAATTAATTAATTAATTAGTATTAAGTGGGGCAAAGCATACAACTGATTTGCAGGGCATCGTATGACGATTGGTTGCTTTAAGGATAACAAGCCTTAAAGGCTATCACATTTATTGATTATTATTTTCGGTTTTAATTTTGATCTATTTTATCAGGGCGCCTGCGCATTATGAATACTGTGGGGACTCGCCGCCCGATGTGATCTTCTTGACGCGGCTAACATCATCGTAGGCAATGGAGAAGACGCTCTTCTTTTCGGCAATGGGATTGCGTCGTCCCATGCTGTTCATTAGTGAGTTCATGGCAATACCCGAATCATGATCATCCTCGAGGGTTGAGGCATTCAGTTGCTTTTGCGCCTGGGATGTGGGTTGTGTGCTGTGGCTGTGCTCCTCTAGGTTGACATTGATTTTGGATTTAGTAAGCTTGACTTCGTTCTCCTTGATGGGCGATGGCTTGGGCTTTTGCTTGGGCGCCTTATGCTCGGCATAAGGTGGCGTCTCCGGATACATGTAGTGTGGCAATTTGGTGGGTGGCGGTGGTACCTCGGGTGCATTCTCACGTTCGAAACGATGCTCCGAGTGCTGCAACAGTGGATGATTGGTATCGGTACGTATTTTGGGCTTATGCTGCTTATTCAGGGCTCTATCCTCCTTCAGCAGGCGACTACCCTTGGGCGGTGATCGACGTGGCGCGGGCTCCGGCTTGAATTTGCTGCTGCCCTCGTCATAGGCTGCGGCATCATCCAATTTGGAGTTCATGCGAGATTTCGAGATGCGTTTCTCAGCCGCATTTACCTTGCGTTTGCTGGATAAATGCGACTTGGAGGACTCAGTCGAGGTGCGTCCGCTGACTGTGGGTTTCTTCTTATCGTAATACCATTCCATATATTTGGGCACATTGCGTTCGGTGGCAGCCAACTCTGTTTCACTCTGATAGATGCGATCCGTTGAATGTTTCTCTATGGAATTTGTTCGTATGTGCCTGCCATTTTCACTAACGGTGCTCTCATACTTTGATATGGATATGCGATTGTGTGGTGGCTCTGAGGAAGTCTGCTTGCGCAGCTCATGGCTACGCCGGTTGCTATCTCGTCGTGATAACCTTGGCTCCAGTTCTGTGGTTATTTCATGTGACTCAGTGGGTGATCTAGAGCGACTGTTTTTATTATGGTGGGTTAGTTTTTTTGCCCGCTCGTACACTGGCATTGCGGTTGATGTCGTGTTTGTTCTAATTACAATCTCATCATCATCGTCATCGTCATCATCATCATCGTCCGAATCCAAAGAGTATTCAGTGTCATGTTCATAGACCTCAGCGTCTGAGTGGTTATAGTATTGCTCCACCGGCATACTTCGCTTTCTATACTGCCGTTTGGCACTGCCTGCCTCATCTAGTGAATCAGATATTTCCATTAACACCTCGCGACTTAGCACCTCGGTCTTTTGTCGAACACTGGGCTCTTTGTGTCCGCTGGATTCATTCTTGCGGCTTTCATCGCTCAGCTGTTTGCGCAGTATGCTGGTTTTGGTCTCTCGCAGGGGTTTCTTGGGTGGTACTCGTTTCTTTTCGTATACCTCCTCCTCCTCTTTGATGGGTGTTCGAATCTTACGTTTGACTTCCTCCACCATGACAATTCGCTTGCGTGGCTGTGCACCGGCTCTGCCTCGGGAACGCTTCTTGGGCAGCCTACGCTTGATCCAATAGACGCCTTCGGGACTGTTGGGTGGACTAAATCGCACATAGCGGAACTCATCCTCGGACATAGAGTCGTCATTCTCGCTACGCGCACGACGACGCATCGAAACGGTTTGCACCTGAGAGCTAACGGAGTTTCTTTTCGTATTGCTCTCCATGACTTCTGTGGGATCTGTTTGCGTGCCCGCATTACAGTCGGTCTGTGTGCCTATGGCCATGGACTGACCTGGAAGACTTTGGGTTTCTAAAACTACTTCATGTTGTGCATAGCTGGATACCAGTTTCTCCTTTTCCAGCAGTATCTGACGCAGCAACTCGTTTTGTTGCTTCAGCGAATGCTCTAGCTCTTGGGTTATGGAATGATTCGAAATAGCGGGTTGCATCTGCGATACCCCGGTACCTTCGGCCGCTTGTACCGACTGTGTGTGTATGACCTTCACCTCGGGCTCCATTTGCGAATAGACAATGCTATTGGGACCCGATTTTCCAAACGGAAACGTGTCACCCTTGAGTGTTGATCCTTGCTGTATCTCATTTGGCATGGATTGTATGTACGTGGCACCCGGCACAATATGATAATGTTCACGTATGATCTGCTTGCCATCCGGCTGCTCCTCAATGAACCGGCGCATCAGTATCTCCTTGCCCGTGTTATCTACCATCAGAAGCTGAGGATGTGACAGATTGTTTGTGGTCTTAACCGGTACATTCACATAAATGTTGTCGTCATCCAGTGCAGCACCGTCACGCGTCTTGTCTCTGGTCATCAGTTGCAGTATCTCCACATTGCCGTCTTTAATGAATAGCTCACGTTTATTTTTTAAACTATTTTGCGCTGTGTTCAGATCAATGTCACTGCCACGATCGATTTCATGTCGGCGCATGGAATCATCGTCAATATGCCGATGGTTCTCGGCATCGTAGTGCTTGATTCTTGACTGATCGAAATGTCTGTTGCCCTTGCCGCGTATGAAATGATCTTTAGCTTCGGTTAGTTGTTGTTCATCTAAGACGTCTTCAATGTACACATCACGATCGTTAATTAAATTAGTTCTAGAGTTATGGAAACTAAATTGAGCATCTTCTTTGGTGGAGTGATTATTTCTGCAAACAAACAAATTATATTGAAAGTGTGAAGAATTCTTCTAGATTATGGCCGCCACTTACTTGATGCGCACGCGTCTCTGTTGATACTCAGCTGATTGAATGCGACGTGTTGCATCATTGTCATGATGTTGCACCTCTACGTTTTCATCAGTCTGTTCTCGTCCATCGCGGAACTCCCAGCGTGTAGGTTTTGTTCGTGTATCTGGTGGCTTCTCCGCTGACCAAGCCTCTCGTCTTCCCATCCACTCGGCGACCTGTAAATCGCGCATTCAAATTATTCAATATTTTCTTTTATTAGATATAATTTATAGGAATAATAAAATCATAAAATGGAAAAATAATAAAAGTAACCAAAACCCATGAAACAACAAGAACTATAAAGTAGTAATAAAGTTTAGCATTTGAAGCACAAAACTCAAAAAGAAAAAATGTTTAAAGACCAAAGAAAAGTTTGCGAAATTCTTCTGAGTAATTTGAAAATTATTCAAAATCTACCTGAACAGATTTTGTATGTTTTCCATTTGCCATTTCCCTATGAACTAGATGTACGTCGTCTTCAGATTTACTGATATCAACTATTCTTTTCCTACAAGAGAAAGATATATATATTTACAATTAATGATGAATGTATTATGTTGTAGTAATGATACATTTTAATGAACTTCTAAAAACTATAGTAATTCACCCTATACTTAGTGCTAATCTTGTGCAAATTGCTATTATCGTTTATTAAATGATCATGTTAAGTGCAGTTAGAGTTTTTTTTTAAGGTTTTTATTGAATTCAACTTTTTCGCAAAATTTTTCCTGTATGACGAGACGTTAAAAGTACATCTAAAGATTATTCAAATAGTAGATCTTTTATTTCAATTTGGTTAAGTTATTAGTAGAGATCTAAAGAGCAGAACGGTTTCGAATTCGGAGACTGTGTTAACAGATATATTATTTACATATACATGCATTTAGTAAAGTTATCTGTATAATACACAACAAACTGAGAAGAGATTTACTTACGCAGCTGCACCATAGAGTGGACACCAGGAGCAAATGCAGCAGAGCAGCAGGATTAGAATAGTAAGGGCAACCAAAGTGGCCAATAGGATGAGCAGCCAGAACAAAACCTTATTCTCAGCCTTGTACTGCGTCTGTACGGGAGTGAGATTCTATTAACGGAAAATAGTTACAATTACCAAACTTGATATATGGTTTCCACAACTTACATCTGTATCGGCATTATTTTGCGGCATGATGGCATAAGAGTTGTTGTACTGTGAGAGACGTTGTTGGATCTGTGAGATATCCACCACAGTTGAGCTGTCGTGGAGGACAGTGGCCGTAACTACGCTGCGTTCCTTGATGTTCGGGTTACCAATGGGTATGTCCTTAGCTCCGGGCTCCTCGAGTTTGAGCGGACGTATTTCGTGTATGAATACTTTGCCACCGGTTATGGCTGAGAGTGTTTCTTCGATTTCATCCTTCTTGGGATCACTGCCAGGCACCACAAAGGTCATCACACGTTTACGACTCTCCGGCGGATAAATGCGTATGGTGGTGGTAGAGAAACGTACGGGCACGCCCAGATCATAGGCTCGGGCAGTGAGAATGAAGAGATCACCCTTATCATCGTTCATTGGCATTGAGGGTGCTGCACGACGTCTACGCTCACTGAGCTGCATTTTGGAGCGTAATTGAATTTTCGCTCGCACTGTTAACTCACCAGTTACTTTATCCAATATAAAATTTTCATCATAATTGCCATTGATCAGCTCATAGCGAACCACATTATTTGGTGATGTGGCATCGTTATCGGTGGCATGTATAATTGCGGCTGTTGTAAAGCTCTTCAAGTCGCTGGCCAATATGAACTCGTAGAGATCCTTATCAAAGATGGGTGTCTCATCGTTGACATCAATCAATCTAATAATAAGTGGCACTTGTACCCGATTTCCATTACCATCCATGTCCCTAGCCTCGACATACAGATGATACTCAGGCATCACCTCCCGATCAAAGCCATGATTGTTTGTCGATACAGATATTACACCGTTATCGGCATCCAAATTCAGCGAAGTGTTCAGGTAGCCCAGTATGGCAGTGTAACGCACTTTTCCGCCTAATCCTGAATCCAGATCGGTGGCATGTACCTGCACAACCTTAGTGCCCACTGTCATATTCTCCGGCAGCTCCACAATATATTCCGGTTGGTCAAATATCGGCGTATTGTCGTTAACATCGTTGATATATACAGTGACATTTACAATGGCTGACAGATTCGTAGCTGGACCCAATTCCTGTGCCAGTATATTAAACTGAACGGAGTCTCGTTGCTCGAAATCCAGCCAAGAGTTGTCCCGCACTCGTATTAGAAACGATGCACTACGTTCAGCTACGTTGGGTGTAATCTCAAAGGTCCCATTATTATTCAATAATGTCAGTGAGAAGACCCCGTTTTTACCGGTATCATCATCGTAAACCCGTGGCACATATGGATCGGTAAAAGTGAGTGCAGTACCTTGTGGAGCGTTTTCATCGACTCTCGTGACGTAGCTGAAGAGGAATAGAAATAATTACAGGTTGAATTGGGTCCAATATGAATTTTCAATCATTTTCATCATTAGATGCATAATTTCGCATTTTCTTTTTGTGCATACTTACTGATCATTCTCAAAGTAAGGCGGCGAATTTGTACGATCGGGCAAGAAGAATGCCAATTGGACTGTGGAAGCCATTGCTGGCGGTTCGTCACGACCAACTTTAACTTCTTCGGCAATTACAGTGAGTAAGACGGGATCGCCTACATGCGTTATAGCCACAATATCTTCAAGAGGTCGCATCAAAAATATTTCGCCTGCAAAAGAGTAAGAAAGGGTATAAATAAGTAAATAAACGACACTAGAATAAAAAAATTAATACACGTAATATCTATCTTTAATTCTAAATACCGATTCCATTCTGTGTTTATATGAGGAACATTATAATGTCAGTCATACTCATAGAAAAAGATGCAACATCCTGTTAGGCCTCCTAATGAAGGTAATATATTTTCCCATGGTAAACACTTGTTTTATGTTTTACAAAAAAAATTTGCTTGAATTTAACGAATACAAAAACATTCACCCCTAGAAAATTTACCATTGCAGGAATAAGCAAAAACAGAATATTCCCATACGAATGGGCTGGTCGTGGTCAAGAGTGCTCTAGATCACTTTCCCAGAGCTCAGGAAACCGAAAGTAATTATCGAATGCCTCTAGCACTAATTTAACTTTTTGCCCACTTGCGATATTGTAATGCTCCTCTGTTCATTCAAATAAAAAGAAATGGATCAAAGACTACACAATATGGTATTCACACTGACGTGTCAGAGCAAATGGTTTAGCATATGAGTAAAGAAGAACATGGCAAAAACCACACATACTATACTATAAGTAGCTAGACAGCTACACATAAACATGCATCCTCGTCGTTCAGTGGCAAATAAAAAGCAGCCAGCACTAAAGTAGCCAGAGATCATGCTATACAGCATGAACCATTCAGCATGCAGCATGCAGCATGCAGCATTCTATATTCTGTCTAGCCGCAAAAGAGCTAAATCCAGAGACAGCAACAGCGACAACGGTAGAGAGCCCGAGCTGGTGGTAGAGCTACAGCTAGAGTTGTAGCTAGAGCCAGAGTCATTGACATCAAAAGTTGCAATAAGTCAGACGAGCAAGAAACAAGGAAGCTCAAGCGCAATCACTGCTTAATTGTGACTACGAACGGGGAAGGCCGAGGCAGAGAGATGGGGGAAAAAATTGTTGCATAGCCTAGAGCCAGAGAGCTAAGGCACTACTACCAGAACTTAACTATTTGAGTGGAGTTCGGTGCTATCTAACAAGACTAACGATGGACCGTAGCACATAGAGGCTGCCATGGTTGTTAAGGCTGTACTGTTGCTAATAGGTATCTTAATATCGTCATATCTGTCTCAGGTTGTCATAAAAATGGTTAAAAGTGTATAATAATAGTAATCGGGGCATTTGTTTGTTTAAATCCATAAATAAACATTTCCTAACGACCTCAAATTAAAGTGAAAGATAACTCGACAATTAAGGTTCAATATACGACTCTGTAATTCTTTAACTACAGGTTGTATTCTATAAAATAAATAGCTAACCATAATTTACTATTCACTTGTAACAAGAACTACATATTGCAGCAAATATTGTCACTTACCACTTGTGTCATTAATGTCGAAAAACGATGTAAATGGATTGTTTTCCGATACCAGACCATAGCGTATTTCCCTTGGGTTACCCTTATCACCATCTTCTGCATGCACTTGCAGTATCTTTGAATGGAATAACAGTAACAACAATTAGATGATTGTAAATTTATGTGATATGCATTCGAGTCACCTTATCCCCAGGCAGAGTGCCAGGTGGTAATTTTGTAACTGGCGATGCCAATGTGAATACAGGCGGTTGATCTTGTACATCTTGAACAATCACAACAATTTCCATACCAGCAATGTTCCGACTATCCTGACCTGGTTCGGCATATGCATCCTAAAGTTTATAGGATATAGGGGCACCGTTAGATAATAAAATCGTTACATTTATATAGACATACATTTGCCAAAATTGTCAGGTGGTACATGGCCTGTTTCTCAAAGTCCAGCGGCCCCAAAAGAAATACAGTTCCTTCTGTTGTCTCTGGCGATATTATCTTTTGTCTTATGGCAAATAGTGGCGAACCCTAAGGAAGTTCAATATTCAAATTATAGAGCGTTGCTTATGGTCATTAAATACTAGAACTTACCCATAATTCGAGGTATACGGGTTTTTGATAAAGCGGATTCTTACGTGCGATAATATAATCTAATTCAGTGCCTCGTTTTGCATCCTTTGAAAATGAATAAAATTTGTAAATCAATATTAAATAATATTCATATATTTAATATTTTGTGTAGAGTATTCCAATGTTTTCTTAGAATAGAAATTTCTAGTCATCAAATATCGGGGAAAACTGTTCCCAATAGTAAAGTTTCAGATTTTGGAAATTATATAGCTGACAGTATCAAGAGTATACAGTGTCTATAAAAGCGATTAGGATTTATGGATATGGAAACTCACCTCGGGTATCATGATAATGCCGGGCTTGTGGGGAAATATGAGGTCGTGGGGTGTGGTAAAATTGGTCGCTGTAATTGAACACAATTGCATGGCTATGCCACCATTTGTGTCCTTCACTGAGACTTGGAAGTCATAGTAGCGGCCCGGCTCGAGGCGACGTTGTAGAACAACATTCGCTTGACAGACCGAATTGTACTTGGTGCATGGAAGCGATTCCACCTTGACGATGGACGACGATGCATCGCCCATAAACTCAAAGGTCAGTGGATAGTCGAACTCCTCGTCAGTTGCACGCAATCTATAGATTACAGAGCCGACCTGTGCGTCGGCTGGCACCAATACCAGTCTCATACGAGTCGAAGGGTCGAATTTCGGATCCACTCCGTGAACGTGATGTAGACACAGAATTCCAATTAGGAGGCTGATTGTCAGCAATCGATAGGCGGTCATTGCGCTCAGCCATGAAGCAAACTGCGAACTTGCACTCCTGCACCAATGATGCTGTTGATGTTGCTGCTGTAGATGTTGTTGCTGTAGATGTTGCTGCTGTAGACGTTGCTGCTGCGGCTGCTGTTGATGTTGATGTGGATGCTGATGCTGATGCTGATGATGGAGCTGGTGTTGCAGTTGGACTTGGGAGGTAGGTGGTTGATAATAGTAGTATTCTTTCTGGCGTCGCTGACCTGAATCTAACGTCGTATTGTCGACTTTTCTCAGGCAGCAATTCGGCACATGTGTTTGGTTCTGACTTAGTCTGTTACTGCTGGAAGCCATTGCTAAAAGAAAAGTAATAGAATTCAAATATATAATATACAAATATAATAGATTTTATATATAAATATACGTATATAAAAAGTATCTATTAATATTCAAAAAATATATACAAATTAGTTTAAATTTTTGTGTAAATATATTGTATTATTATATCATCTATAGAATAATGAATTTTACAGAATATTCATTTAAATAAAATTCATTTCCTAATCTGTTTTATAGGTACTGCCTAATCGGCTTAGTTAATTACTAACTCTAGTTCGAACCGTAAGACCTTCACAACAAATTTCAAAGTACATATTTTTTTTAATATATCTTCTAAATCTATATATTTACAGTAAGTCATTAAATGCAACCGGTATAGAACATTAAGTGGTCCAACGTACGCTCAATCATCAATTTTTTTTCTTTTATCGATTAACAATCTAAGATAATTACTAGCGGTACGTTTAACGCATCTTAGTCAGTATCTTGATCTAGATTTTTTTTGCAGCAAACTTTAGGCAGAGGAGCACAAAATGCAGTTAAGTTTAAGTATGTAGTGAATGGATTTGTTTTAAACCATGTTTAGTTGCAGAGTCTATGAATTAGTAGAAGGCAAACAGCAGTAGTCTTTAACTTGTGCACCGTTAGAAATTGCAATTTGCAATAAATTAGAAGCATAACATTCAAGAGTGGGGCTATTAATTAACGGGAAATAGCTGGAAATCAGTTAGTTAATTTGAATATTTAAAGGCTTGTAATGAATACATGATATATGCCATGTAATGACGTGCATCCTTTAACTATATCTTGTGTGTAAGCTTGCATTAGTTATTGATTAAGCATGGGAAATACGCAGCAAACAGTAGCAATGTCCAGGCACACATCTGGAATTGCACATTGAAATTGGTGATTGGCCCTCAACTCGAACGCGAATCGAGAGCTTTATAGATGTATATATATATATATATATGTACTTTATACGTATGCAATTGAAAAATGGCCAACTCTATCGGCCAAGATACTTGCACTCGAACTTATTGAAAATCCGGTTTAAAGCACAAACGGACCAACTGTATGCTGTGTGTGAGTGCGATTGTGAGTGAGTGTGTGTGTGTGTGAATATGTGTGTGTGTGTGTGTGAGTGTTTGTTTCTGTGTGTGTGTTTGCTAGATGCATTTTGCCAATTTCCAGTTTGTGCAGCTGCGCTCGTCGTGTCCTTAGCTGCAACAGCCAAGAGCCAACAGCGAATAGTGAACATTGAATAGTGAATAGTGAATAGTGAGTAGTGAATAGTGGATAGCGAATAGTGAATAGCATGCAAGCTAGAAGCGAATGACCAGTTATGTCAGTCGTTTCTATATATTTTTTTTTCCTTTTTTGCGGCCAGATTCGACCGAGTCGTCGGCCAGAGTCGGCCGAGTCGACGCGTTGTATGGCCTCACACCCTCGCATTTGGCGCAGCGTCGTTTGAATTTACGGCCAAGTATGTTGCAATATTATGTTTTGCCCGCATTAGGCTTAGACAGGCTGCAGCATTAGTTTTATGTATGTACACACACACACACACACACACACAGCCTTCCA
>JBANCZ010004314.1:0-10520 GCA_037040025.1 Sphaerogastrella javana | reverse complement strand
CACATTATGTACATTCTGGAAATGCTTATACCAATTAATTATCCGAATTGACTTGAAAATGATAATAATAGGTTATTCTGTTGCGTAACATTTCTATTTTACGGCAGATTAAATTTATTTTAGAAATTAACCTTATTAGTATTTCATGTTAAATTGCCTTGAAATATTTGAACACATTTTTGAAGCATAATACAAAAAAAATTAGGTCAACCTTTGTTATAAAAATAAAGAACGTTTAAATTATTTTAATTGTGAATCTAAATTGGCCATCATATTTTATTTCAATTGCGTTTTATCATTAACAAATGAGTTCACTTTGGTAACTTTTCGGATACGCGGATATGGATTTATAATACATATGAAATTCCAATTTATACATAATAATGTATCTTTCAATTGCAAGGAGGTAACACGAGCACATAAAGGCTGGGCTCTTGATTCAGTCGTACTGCAGAATCAAATAACACGCTACAATAGAGAGGACATTTCTGAATATCCTACCGAGGGTGTATACGTACACGGACTTTTTCTAGAGGGTAAGTCATAGCTATTTTTTGCTATTTAATTATTATGTAACATTTTTTGGATAATTTTAAGCATTAACTTCCATCTGAATCTTTCACGTGATATTGTGAACGGACAACGTGAAAACAATGTCTTTCATGTATACTAGTCATGATAATAGTGTTGGTTTAAGTTGTATTCGATCACCAGTTTCGATTTAAATTATATTCAAAATGCCCAATTGCAAATAAGTTCCTAAGCTTACATAAAATATCCATAAGAATTGGAGACGGTGCCGACAGTAAGGAACCTGTTTCTGGTATAGTATTTTAGAAGTATATATTTCTTTTCAGAATAGTATTTTCGGTGCTGTTTAGTATTTTCGATAATCGATAACGACAAGTAATGTCGATTACTTATATCAGCAACCCATCGGTTATCGATAATCTGAAACCAGTCTGCTATCGATAATTTATGTAAGTTTGTAATATTATTTCGTATTTATATATCAAATCACATTGTTCTAGCCTCAAAATTGCACCTTGTAAGACGATAATTTAATGGTATCCACTAGTAGGATATTGGGTGTTGAGGATGAAAATATGAACCAAAGCAAAGAGTTCTAAATCCAAAATTACGACAGGTATGGAGACTCTAATCAAGATCAAGATTAGAATGAAAACCCGAATTGATTGAGCCTTGCATGTCTATCTGTATGGCTGTCCGTTCGAAATCTAGGTGTTCTTACATTTCGAAAATTATATGAGCTTGAGTATTCATATTTGCTACAATGATATAAATGAGTTAAATTCTATTATGTCTACTTCATTTTATTTTTTGCAGGTGCTTCATTGGACCGTCGTAGTGGTAAACTGATTGAGTCAAAAATGAAAGTGCTCTATGAACAAATGCCCGTAATTTATATCTACGCCATCAACACTACCGCCGGCAAGGATCCTAAGCTATACGAATGCCCAATTTATCGCAAGCCGCAACGCACAGACCTGAAATATGTTGGCTCTATCGATTTTGAGACAGATTTTAACCCCAAACACTGGACGTTGCGAGGCGTAGCTTTGCTTTGTGACATTAAATAAATCAAAAAAACACATCTACAACATGCACACGAATAATAAATTGAGTGGCCTAGTCACATTTTACTCTGTTACCTATGAATTTTTTGTATTATTTGCGATTATATGTATGGTATTTGTTTTTATACCTATCTCTATATATGTAGAGGGTTTGTTCGGAAAGTAATAATTGAACAAATTTTTACAATTCTTTGAAAACTTCAAATTAGGCTTCTTCTGCGTCGATTCAGCGATTCTCACGCATTGAAGACATTCTCCGGAATTGTCTTGAGAGCCGAGGTTCAGGGAGAGCCCAGTATCCTGACTCGAGTGTTACAGAGTGCTGGGCATTGACAAAAGTATGGCAACTTCTGCAGAGTCGGAATCTTTGCTCTAATGGGAGTATTGATATACTCTGTTGGTGGACATAGTCCGTGTGCATTGTGGGGGGATAGTATATTTTTTCTTTTTTTTTATTTCTGGACGTTGATGTACTAAACGGCAGTACAATCAAGTGGCCCAACGACACCAAGCATGGGCTTGTTAACGCGCGGACCCAGCTTATAAGAAAGCAACCCACCTCCCGCCCAACCGACCGAGGGGCGCACCGCATAACGTACGGAATGACGAGTGTAACGCGAAAAGTAAATTAAGAGGAAAAGAAGACGACTTATCTCAACAGACAGCAAGTAGTTAAGATACGCCAAGATCTCTTTCTTTACAGAGAAAGCAGTGTTAATACAGATAGGAAATAAAAAAGTTACGTGGTTTCTCGTAGATCTATAGGGAGTATCAAAGTTAATCTGGCTAATCAACTGGGTAAAGTCAATTTCGCCCTTGATCAAGTTATGGATAAAACCCAATCATAGATCTACGATATAGGAGAGAAGGTAGATTAATAAGTAGCAAACGACTACAATAGGAAGATAAAGGGCAATTAGGATCCAATTGAGATGCGCACATAGGGCTGGTAAACAGGTGATCCTGCAGTGGGAAATAGAAAGCAACTTTGTAATCAACAAATACATAATATGTATCGATTTGGCTTTCGGCAGATTTTTCCAGCATTTGACATAGTGAGATAATTTAATCGGATACCGCACCGATAAGATCCAATACGCATATGGTTTCTAACGCTAGTGTAATTGGTAATTGGTAGGTAATGTGGGATCACCCTTAAGGATAATATAAATATTAGACATGTTTAAATGGTATGCTTTTCAAAAGTCACATCTTTAAACATTTCGGCTGACAGGCCATCAAGCATCCGCTTTTTGAGCCTGAAAAGGGGATGTTTTTCTCAACCGTAATATGGGTACCTTCATTTTGCAGTGTTCTTCTATAGGCAGTATCTTTTGCAGCTGTTGGTTTTCGGCACGCCTGTTCGTACGACGGATTTATCTTAGGTTGGCGCCGAAATATAATATTTTCATTCGCGGAAACTTGCATGAAGTGAGATATGTGAATTATGAGAGAGGTGGCTTAATATGGCCGTCCTAAGTCTAGATTTCTCGGCCCACACTTAGACAAGCTGTCTTTGACATTTAGTCGAGGGCGAACTTTAGCCACTACAAACCAATTAGCCGAACGATTGCTCGAGGTCTCAAGCTAAATTAATTTTCCGACGGATGCACCAAATATCCCTTCTCGCCCAACTTTGGCATTAAAATCTCCTAGAAGAATTTTAATGTCATTAAATGGGCAACGACCGTATATTTGGTGGAGCTATGCGTAGAAGGCATCTTTGGTCGCGTCGACTTTTCCTTTACATGCGCAAATGAGAAAAGCTGATGTTAAAGAATCTGGCAGCAGTTTCTCTTATTAAACCGTTTAAAGTGAGAAACACGGCGTTACATTCTGGGGTCAACAACGAACCGTCAACCAAACTCATGCCATTCTAGGTGGCATATGTCGCTGTTGGTCTCCCTAGCACATCCTTGTAGTTTCTATTGCATTTCCTGGAACGTGGTAATGTCAACCCTATAATATTTAGAGTGTCCGCTTGTTATTGAGCAGCAGATGGGCTATAAAATGTTCGTACGTTCCAAATACATACTCTCAAATCAATCATCTTTTTACGTTTGCATTGTCTTCAATGTTGAATCGAATCCGTTTGAAGCTCCTTTTGCATATTTTATTGAAGTATGGTTTTCCTTGAGTGGATTTCAAATCCTAAGACACAACCCCTACCTGTCGTTTTAGTTTGCCACCCAACTGATGATGAGCTAATGCTGGGTCCGTCCATAATGTTGCATAACTTTGTAAATGAGAGCAGTTGGTAGTTAGCAGCATATCCAGATACTGTAATGAATGCATATTCGGAATATCCAATGTCCGTAGATGTTTCTTATCTGTTTTGGGTAGGTTTTTATCTCCACTGCCTTACATTAGGTCGCCTCTGTGATCGTACTCTTCTACAGCATCCATGATTTCCTCCCGCGAGCTGAATTTTTTATTGATGAGCCAACTTTTGAGGTTTGGGAAGAGGTAATAGTCCGATGGAGCCAAATCGGGTGAATAAGGTGGATGGGGAAGCACTTTCGCGTCCTTTCACTTTCCGGTCAGCCAACACCATTTCATGTATTTTTTGGACATTTTCCTGTGTAACCGCATCGGAGGGCCTGCCACTGCGGACTTCATCGGTAGTGGAATTTCGGCCACCACGAAACTCTCGAAACCAATATTTCCCGGTGTAATCTGAAGGAGCATGAGCCGCATAGTATTTATCCAACTTTTGTTTAGTTTCCGTCGCTGTTTTGTCTCTCAAAAAATAATGTTTTATGAGGGAACAAAAATAGTTTTTTCCCATGGTCAACATGATGTCAAATACGTCAACAACTATCAGCCAGTCAAAACAAAACTAAGGGCTGTATCGCGCTGAATTTCAACATGGCTACCTAAATATAAATGGACTATAAGGAGCGACAATCATTTTTGCGATAGTACCGCATTCTGGTGGTCAAGGAGGTTACTTTTCAGCCCACCTAGTATATAATAACGTAATAGTAATATATAATTGGGTTCATCATGTCTACGTTCAGGCATCAATTCGAATTAATTACGCTTTAGATCTGAAGAACTGATATTTTGTATCAGTGATGTGTGTACTATATAGAAGAGTCAGTAGCAACATACATGAAGTACACGTGAACTTTTGGGACGAAGCCAATAGCATGTTCAAATAATATTCGTTCCATATTTTGTTCGAATTATATTAAATTGAAACTAATAGCATCACTTTGACACTGCTCTTTCTAGGCAACGTTTATACCGTTTCTATTGATTCATCTCTATGTATTGCATGATTCTTTATATTTTTTTAATTGATTACTTATTAAGTAGAATAACTTTGCTAAAGGATGTGTCCTCGAATTACATAATATATTAATTCCAATTTTTTAATATTAATTGTATTATTTGGTGATTAGAATATCAAAATTAAAATTTGATTATATATAATTGAACATTTATAAAAATTTCGACAATACCTTTACATTTCTATGAAGTGCTTAATGGTGCTGCTCAAGCTTTACTTTTTGTAAATTAAGTTTAAGGTCTTCGAATAGAGATAATTCCAATGAATATATTATTTACATTAAAATATTTTAAATTCTTTTGATCAATAAGAAGCTGTCCTAATGTTATTATATTATTTCGGAATCAGTTGTTGTTATTACCCAACTGCAGTCTTGTCTTCTTTCGATATTGTACTTGGGATTCTGGGGATTGCCTAAAGAAATTTTGACTACTTTTTGACTGTTGGTAATATGTCAGTCTCACCGACCACACACTTGCCGTCTCCCTCCGTCTCTGATTGTGTTTATTTTTGTGCTTATTTTTTGCTTTGTCTTCCCGCTTTGAGTATATATACTTTCTATATGTATATTTATATTTATGTATATATATGTATTTGAGCTTAACAATTATTTATTTATGAGGTAAACATCATTCAGTTGCAGCTGAAACAGCAACAGCAACAGCAACAGCAGCAGCAGTAGAGGAGCAGAGGCAGCTTTATGAATACATAAATGCCTCGTCCATGGCGCATGATAGCCGTTAGATTGGCCCGACTGGACGGGCGGTCGGCTGACCAAATGACCGTTGCAAATTTGATTGCATTTACATATGCAGATGCAGATACATTTACGGTTGGGTAGTGTCGAGTGTGAGGGTAGAATGAAGAGCTTGGAGTGAAGAGCGGAGAGCGGAGAGCGGAGAACGGAGAATGGAGAGAGTTTTGGGGTTGTGTGCTGGTCAGAGCTTTGCGTTTGTAATTGCAGCAAAGCCATAATGATTTTTGCTTACATTTGGGCTTAACATACCAAAACATTGACTCCAATCCCCAACGATGGTGCGGTACTGCTGTTGTTGTTGTTGCTGTCATACCCTACGGGTCTGACTCAATTGGTATTTAAGTGCTCTGTAGCCAGTAATACACTTTTCACTTTTGCTGTCATCTGTTTGCATTAAGAATCTGTGTGAGCTTCGTCATCATTTCGGCATATGTTCACGGATATGTGTACCTCAATAAGATTTGCTGTCTGCTTAATGTCGATAAGATCGATAACCGTCTTCGATAACGTCATTTACTTAAGTTTATCGCCTTGCAAACACTGACAAAGTACATCGGAAGAAATTTCCATTATACGAAGATCACTAAATAGCTTGTAGTTTGCTTCAATTATTTTTAATTGATATCATAAATTTATATGTTCTAAATAAGTTGCTTAACCAAAAAGTTTGGAAACATGTATTAGTTAAATGAACAAAAGTCAATCAAATCGGAAGTAGTTGTGTCATTTGTTTGGTATTCAGGGATTTTCCAAAAGCAAACCAAAGACAAACAAAAAAAAACAAGAAGTACAAATACTTCAGTTGGCTATGTACCATATATTTATCAGTTGGGGAAGATAGGGAGCTCACAAGGCTATGGGAGCAGAGAGCTAGTAATGTGCTCAAATATTTATGCCAATTTTGGTTAGGGATTTCTTCTTCCGTCTATCGTGCTTCGTCTTGCGTCTTTCGTCGTGTGTCCCTCGTCTTCCGGCCTGCGATTTTCTTCATGCCCCTCTTCTCCGTCGTTTGAGCAGTAGGGGAAAATACAATGACTACAAAATGAAACTATTTTTGCGGCAAACGCCAGCGCGATATACAATAACTGAAGCAACTTCGCTGAATAAAACATGTCTGGAGCATTGCAGGGAGATGGGGGAGCTGCCGCCGCAATCGCCCGGTGGAGTGGCATTGGGCGTAGCGGGGCGTGGCTGGTCTTTGTTACAACTGAGTGCGCTCTGGCCAGGTTCGGGATAATCAGCGAAAGGAAACGAAGCCAATGAATTTCTGAATTTAGGCGCTTTATTAAATTTCATGCTGGAATATTGGATACATTATATGGAAAGGGGGAATCCCCTATATGGCATATGGCGCATGGCATATGGTGGATGGTGGATGGTGGGTGGGGGATGGTGGATGGGGGATGGCATTAGGCATTTGGCATTTGTGTGTGTTGTGCCACCGCCTGTGCACAATTACACACATTATTTAGATGTATATATGTATATATATATATTTATATATATACATACGTATATATGTATGTGAGTATGTATGAATCAGATCAAATATTTATAAACGTGTTACAGATAAGCTCGCATTCGTATTCAATATTCCACTTTTTATAATGGCAATCGCAAATTCCGTCGAATTGGAATTACTCCATACTTTTTCAAGACCACATATTAGAATATTGCAATATGGCGATCCCTGAAAAATACGCCATATTCATATACCATATACACGGTAGTAGGTATATATCTCGATCCGCATACCTATTGTTAGCGTAAAACTCAGTATAATTTGAGGATAAAGAGATGAGGTATACCTAAACTATGTTACTGCGTTCTACATTCCTTAAATGATTTGGATTAATTATAAATAGTATAATACTAAGTATATAATGCTTAATTTACTAATTTATTTTTGACTTTCTTTCTTCTTTTGCCTATTGTTAAAATATAGTTTACATAAGTTTATTATTAAAACAAAATGTAAACTAAAGGAATTGTAATGTTGCTCTAGCAGATACAGTATCCTGAAAAGATGTGAATCAAATAAAGAAATTTGGAATTTAGTTAAATTTCAACTTGTTCTTTACTAAGTGTTTGTGATGGACTGAGCAGTAACTCGAGTAAGGTGGGGTGAAAATGTGGGGAAAAGTGCGTTACCCAAAAATGCCGACATACCAATAAAATGCAATGTTTGATATAAAAACAAATTCATGCGGGTGCGACTAACTAAATGACAAGAACATTAGGAACATACACGTGCATATATCCACACGCACACACACACACACACACACGCACACACACACACGCACACACACACACGCACACACACACACCATATGTTTATACATGTATACACAGAGACATGTAGAGCAAGCTATATAATAGACATAAACACATCTCTGACTGCATGGAAGGGCAACTTTTGCAATGATTTCCACATTAGATTTTATTTGCACTTTCGTTGACATTTGCGCAGCCCCCCAAAAAAAAAAAAGTTCGAGTGCTGCAGTCGTGTGCACTCTACTATAAAATATCCTGTGGAATAAATACATTTCGTTGAAAAGTTACCCGTGTGTTATTATAATTGTTTTAGCTCCTCGGTGTTAGGGTCCTTAAAGTGACCTACTGTTTGTTTTTCATGTAAATAAGGGAAGACGGATGATGATTTGGAAGTGCGTATGCGACCCGCTTGGAATTAGTCGACAGGGTATTCAAATAGGTTACACGCATAAGCGCAATGTGTGGTCACAGGAGGTTGCAGGATATATCTATAGCTATACGTCGTACATGTAGCCGTATCTGTATACATATATGCTATATGTACCTGTATTTGTATCTGTATCTATGCACATACAGTTGTATCTGTATAATACTATACGGGCTTTAAAGCGGCTACAAAATCTCCAAAGCACACTTGACTTAAATGTGAAGAATATGTGCGTAGGTAGACAACGGCTATTAGAATGAGGATGTTGGGGTTTGAAAGCTTGAAGGTTGCATATGGTATAGATGGTATAAAGGTGCACAGAATGAGAGACAGACAGAGTGAAAGGAAGAGTGATGGACAGAGAGAAAGCGGTAGTAAGAGAGGGATTGAGAGTGGGACAGAAAAGGGGCACGTTAGAAATGAAAGACGAAAGCAGTGGAGTGTAAAGCGTTGCGAGTTCTTTGCCATTACCACAGAAGGCGGACGCAGAACACAGCAACAACAACAACAACAACAACAACAACTTGGAATTCACATAACCACAGATGACACTTGTTAATCCAAAAACAACAACAAACAACAACAGCAACAACCGATGACGAGCAAAACATGAAGCAATGCTGAAAGGTATAAAATGGGAAGGGACTGCCAAAGTCCTTTGCTAGTTGAAGACAATTCCTATATAGGGGGAGCCACTGGGACACAGTCAGTGAGAGTGGAAGAGGGACAGGCAGAGTGAGAGTGAGAGGGAAAGAGAGACAGAGAGACAGAGAGAGAGAGAGAGAGAGAGAGAGGGGGGGGGGGGGGAGAAAGTGAGGGTTACACACGCATACCAATAAAAAGAAACGAAACGATAGGACATTTGGAATCCTCATTGCAACGAAAGTGATTTTAATAATAAATGAAATTTTTTCCTTCGTTCTGGTACTACTCCTTGTTTTATTTTTGCTTGTTACAACAACTACAACAACAAGCGGTCCATGTGGAACACACAGCACAGCAACTGAACATGCATGAACATGTTCATGAAGACATCACCGTTGTTTCTCTTCGCTACTCATAGTTTCTCGCCTCCACTTGCTCCTTCTCATAATGTTTTTCGGTGCCCTTTTGTGACGGGATGGGAGCACTAAAGAATAAAGTCCTTTACTCTTGCCGTATCAGCAGAACAGTTCTGTGGACAGGGGGTAGCAAAACGAATCGGAAATATGAGCAGAATTCAGGCGGACAGCCATCAAAAATATTGGTAACATTTTATGCACAGCCATAATTTGATTAGATGCACAAACTTAACCAAAAATTTACCAATATTGCGAGAGCTTTAATGTTTAACTTACATTTCATTTAATAAATTTTACAAATACGTACTATATACTAAAGGATTCAATACTATATATTATATATGATGATATTCTATTCTATATATTCATATATACTATGTATTATAATATTTTATTTTATATGATTTGTGGAATTCAAATTTTTCCTCCATCCTTTAACATTGCAAAACAAAAACAAAAAAATATCCAACAGTAGGGACTGGCCCGACAGTAGGGACCAAGTGTTCAGTTTTTTTTGGGGCAGTATGGTCTTTTCGAAACAGAATAGTATTTTTGGGGAAGTATAGTACTTTTTGAGTTGAATAGTATTTTTGGTGTGATATGGATTTTCGAAGCTGTATAGTATTTTCGGTGGTGTAAAGTTTTATCAATTTCGATAATTAATATCGATAATCGATATCATTAATCGATAATTGATACCCGTAATCGATATATTTATATATGTTCCAAAACACAACGTTCTAGCTTCAAAATTGCGCGTTGTAAGCTGATTTTAAGCTTCAGGGTATCCACCAGTGGGGGGTTTGGAGATAAGCATCCAAAATTTGATTATAAGAGTAGGTGCACATTGAAATTCAGCACATATGTGCCAAAGCACAACGTTCTAGCTCCAAAATAGAGCGTGATGAGGCTATTTTTAATTTTGGTATCCAATTGTGTGGGAGTGGGGCTAGGTATCCGTAATGTGAAAATGACAGTAGATGTATAATGTGAATGTGCATATATGTGCTAAATCAGGGCTTTCTATATTTAAAATTGCACCTGTTATCCTTATTTTTAGTTTTTGGGGATCCACCAGTGGGGGAATGGGGGCAGGTATCCAAAG
>JBANCZ010004313.1:0-10521 GCA_037040025.1 Sphaerogastrella javana | reverse complement strand
ACAAATTTTATAGGCTAGATCATTTAAAAATAGGCTAGATCTAGCCTGAAATAGGCTAAACTGGCAACACTGCTACGCACACAAAATCAACAAAAACAAAACACAACGGAATTGAAACGAATCGGAGGAGAATGAAATATACCGAACAGTAGGGCAGGTACCCGATAGCTTGAACTCTTTGCTTTCTTTTTGGCGAGGCTTGGTACACAAATTTCGATTTGCACAAAATAAATTGCTTTTAAATTTTAAAATATGTATAATTTTTTTTTATGTTATGTCATTAGAAACATTCCATTGATTAGAGTAGTTATATTATCAGTTTTTATGTTATCAATGTTTTTATTTTGCGATAAACCTTATCTTTTCATAACTTTAGCTAATTTTAATTTATAGAATGGGAAAAATTAACCGAAACATAGTCACCATTGGAGATTCAAACTATAAAAACGTAAAAATAAATATAATATTTGTGTCGTGTCGGGGAATATATCTAAAGGATTATATAATGGAATGGATTTCATAAAATTTTATAGTATTTTCGACTGTTTACATCTCTAAAAGTTAAACTTATTTATTGTTCATAATAATTATAATACAGTTTAAAAATTAATATTTATTAATTGTATGTTGATTCATTAATAAAAGTCTAATTTGTGCGGACTGTGACCTTAGTTTTCTTTGGATCCGTATTGGTTAATGTTTTTTCTTGAACTTTAGTGTCACAAACAAATAAATAGCTAATGAAAGAGAGGAAAATAAAGCAAGAACGAAAGAAAGAGAGAAAGATGGTGGGGGATGGAAAGGGGAATTTAACTTATGGTTGCAAAGGTTGAGAGCAACAATGTTAACACTCATTTGTATTCGTTGTTGGGGAAAAGAGATTTATCCAAATGAATCGCTGGCACTGCCGATTTTTATTTCATTTGCGTGTTCCATTAATTCATTCGATTATCGCTACACCCATGCCCGTCCTACCATCCGACTGTCCTACCATTCGACTGTCCGACCGTCCGACCGAACGCCCGCCCACCCCAGTCAGCGGAACTAATGGTCGTCCTCTGCGTGTCCAGCACATCGATTGTTGTTTACAAGGAGAGAAGGATGTAATGGCAGCGTCAATGCGTTCACCATGGCCCAAGGGCGTAGCATTTTCGTATACATTTAATCGTCTGCTGTCCCGCTGCAAATTCTTAATTAACACACACATACAGGCACATAAATACACACATACACACACAGAGAGAATACACAGACACATGCAAATAAATATTTATCGGATTTCGTTAGCACGTAACCTACATGGACAGCTCTCGGTTCTGCTCAGGATCTGGTCAGCGTGGACGCATCGCGCTCAATGGCATGAAACCCGCATTAAACATTTCCGCTTCCGCTTCCGATACCTTTTTTTCTCATTTTAATGCTCTCAATATACTGTAGATTTCTTCTTTCATTGTCATTACAAGGCCCTGACGATCTCTTTATGCGGCTTGTAGTACACACCATACAACTAACTGAATGTACTCATATATTATTCACTATACCTTACGCTGTGTTCATGTATTCAGTATTGAATGTTAGAACTCTTAATGAAATATTTTTGTGCATACTGCAGGACTGACTGTGGCCGGTCCTGTTGACTCTTCCCTGCCGTATAAAAGAGTGAATTCTAATGAGTTTTTACACTAGACAACAAACACTTCAACTTGAGCCCCAGCCAAAGTAAATGTCAAATATTTGATTAGCCCCATTAAAACAGCCCCCAAAGCACAAGGATGGCATTAACGAAAGGATGACCCATATGCTTGCTCCATATATAGGGGTGGTTTTGCTGCCCCACCGCCTTTAAGAAAAACTTCATTATAATTTTACTCATTAACTCGTTCCGTGTTTTACCACATTTCAGTTCAGAGACTGGGAGTAAAAGGGATAGAAACCATAACACTTTTCAAAATTAAGCGTTCTAATTATTGTATGTTTCGGGTTATTTTTTTCTTCAATTTTCGTTGTTGTTTCGACACATAAATTTCTTTTCGAAAGGGTCAGCTTTATATAGGGTATTTAAGAGCTCTACATACTCGGCTCTTCTTTTGTTTTTGTTTTTTTTTTTTTTTTTTGTGGGTTTGACAGGCTCAGCGAAAAGTTTTCGTTTGATGGACATATGATTGCTTTGGACTGCGAGTAGAGCCGTTGGTCTATTCATATTTCAATATTTCATTAACTCGAACTCGATTACCATTAACTGATGTGTGGGCGGCAACCCTAAAGGGATTCGACCGCCCTGATGATGGTGTAAATCTATTTACACACACACCCACACATAGATAGACACTCACAACAGCAAATAGAGAGAAAATTGGCGAGAAAATTTCCAGCTGTTGCTTAAAGCTTTAACATTTGACTTGAGGAATTTTCAATTAGTGAGCAAAAATGTCAACTGGTTGCTCCAGGCACATTAAGAATTTTCATAATTATGCAGTCGACTTGCCAAACTGTTAAATACACATTCATTTCAAATTTTCCACTACGAAATTTAATTGAAACGAGAATGTTACCATACAAGTTAAGCATTTTCCATTTTGCAAATACTGTCATTAAATACTTAAAACTACACCAGATTCCCAAAAATGTCTATAATTTTACTATGCTGCAGCAACAGCCACCTCTTTCTCTCTCCCTCTCTCCCTCTCTCTCTTTTTCTCTATCGAGATCTCTCTCTTCCTTTTGAATCACTAGTTAGGCCCTGTTATTAAAAGAGTAGTAAGGGTGTATCGCGATTGTTAAACGGCCTGATGAGTATTTAAAATATACTAAATTACAGCATCTTAGTTTTAATTAAACGATTACTACTTTCCCTTAAATAGGGATTATCGATTGTTATCGGGCATTGAAAATACTAAATATCGAAAATACCGCACTGCAGCAGTGTATAGGGTCGTTGCTTGCGGGCACCGTCCCTTCTGTTTGTTATTTTTATTACTGCAAACTATAATTTAAAATAAATGCCAAAGTAGCCGAGGTTCCAAACCACAAAACCAGAGCACTGCACAGTCCTGGGCTGGGGACTGGGCTAAAATGGGCAGCTATTAATCCCATCCATGGCAGTAGTAGTGCCAGTAGCTGCTTCCCACGTTTGCTGCTGCTGTTGCTTTTGCTGTTGGTGTTCGCTTTATAATAAATTTATAAATGAAAATATGAAAAATGGTCGCTGCGTGTTTTTGCCAAACTAAGCAAAATGTTAGGAGCTTAAAGAAATCCTTACGCGAATTGCCCTGTAGACTCTACACTCTACATTGTGCACTGTGCACTGTGGACTGTGGACTTTGGTGTGCGAGTGGGTTTCGGTCATCAGTGCCCAGTGGTTGAGTCCTGATGTTGGGTTTTAGCAGCTGCCGAGTACTCAGGCTGCCACAAAATATATAAAAAACCATTATGGCACCATTTTGCACAATTTCCAAGTTGAGTTTTTTAAAATGCAAAGTAACATATAAATACTTAATAGTATATTTCTCTGTTAAAACTATGTAAATATATTCCATCTTTCTAAAAGTTGCGTAAGGGTGAGTTCCCATATTAATTTACACATATTATTTAATACAATTACATTACGACCATATTCGAATATTTCTAAATAAAATATTGTAATGTATTTTTTGCCTTTGAAATTTTTTGTAGTATATTTCGTTGTAAAACTAGTTAGTTTTCATCTTTCTAAAAGCTGCTTAAAAGTTAGTTTCCATATTAGTTAACATAAATTATTTATTATAATTACATTACGGCCAAATTTATATTATTAAATATTTATTTATAATTTTTTTCATTTCTAATATTGTAAAAGCGTTTTTTGCCTTTGCTGAATATAGTTTGAACGTGTCTATTTTTAAAGTTGATTTTAAATTGGGGTGACATTTCAATTTCAAAGCTAGATCCGTTTGTGCCAGGATGACACACATTCAACTAAATATCTCATATTTATTTATGTAATTTACGTAAAATGAAAATAAAACATTTAGCCAGAACTCAGCTGACAGATTTGCAACTTTTTGACTGGCAAAGAAATTGTGTAAAAAGCTAAATAAACTTTCACTCGGGGCCAGTCGCAGGACATGTGCATGTGATAGGGAGCAAAACGAACCAAATGGCCGACAGCGTCACAAACAGACAAACAACAATAAGCGAGACGGGTATACACGACCAGACGATACCCTGTAGCATAAGTCGAGGCTGCCACAGTCGGCATGGTCGAAACGTAAATTTCGCCTAAAAATAGAAACGTGAAGGTAAGAAGAGAGATTTATATGTATGTATATAACAATGGAAATAATGCATTACATTACCAGATTTTGTTGGGGTTTGTTCTGATTTGTTGCCATTTCGATTAGATTTTCAGTGGAAAAACTCTCGCATAGCCAGCGAAGGGAAAGTAAAATCAAATGTAACTTTTGAGCAGCGGCTATTGTTGTTGTCCCAGCTCTTGTTTCTCTCCGTTTTCCTTTCCCTTTCTCTATCTCTGTCTATCTGACTTGGGCTATCAGGGAAATGCCGCATGCTGCTCAGTGGAAATTAAAGTTTCAGCTACCGGCTATGTCGGATATAAAGCACAAATGCGCAAAAACTTTCGCTATTCGCCATTCGCCATTCTCCATTCTCCACTTTCTTGGCCAACTTTCAGTTGCATTTGCGAAATATCTTTGCCAAGTAGTCGACGGCAAATATATAACTCAAGAGTGGAGGACAACCCCACCTCCGCCAGTGTTGGCGCCCTCGGGCGACAGGGCTGGCAGCAGCTGCTACTCCACTTTCTGGCACACTCTGGCATTGTCGTAATCTGAGCGTGAAAAGGAAACATTTGCATATCCTGTGACCCACTTATAATCATTTTTCACCAACATGTAGCCAGTTCACCTGTCCAGGTGTGTGTGTCCCAGGCAGAATGGCCAACAGCATCAGTGGCATCAGCGGCATCAACAGCATCAGCAGCGACATCTAGCGTACATTATTAGCGCTTTCAGCTATGCACAAATGAGGTTATGTTTGCACAACCAACATCATTTGCATAAATTCTGCACTTCGACTCCGTTGGAAAAGGGAAAAAGTTGAGCGCTCTCCAAACTTCTTATAGACTGCAGGCAAATTATGGAAAAATTCTATTTTTGTGCTCATTAGCGTAGACCAGAAAACTCACAAAGTGTCAGTGTAATTAATAAACCAAACAGGCAAACCAACAACACATTGAAAATACTCAGAAAAAAAAGGAAAAAATATTCATATGATATACTTGAAACGGTGCAAAGTATTTTTACCATTCACACAAAGATTCATCGAGGGGCCAGGCCAAGGCAGAAAAATGGAAATTTATTTGCCTGTAATTAATCAGAGCAGCCGAAAAGACATCACCTCTGCAGGCATCTTCTTCATATGGTACATGAAAAACACTTCACTTGAGCGGCAGAACAATCAGTCAATGACTGTATAAGGAGTCACATTCTCTCTGCATATAATATTACTTTTTCTGCTTAGACGCAAAGAGCTACCTGCTGTCAACTGCATAGGAGATGGAGATGGAGAGTAGTGAATACGTATGTGTGTGAGTGTCATATTGGTATTTATGTAAATACTGACACTAACAGCATCTGGCAGCTTTGACTATGGCAACGCCATACCCGCCAATATTCGAAATTGTTTGCAAAAAGTGCAATTGATATTTTACACACACAAAAATAAAAATGAGATTGACATTAGTGATTAATTTACTTAGTATTATATTATTAGATTATTAAATTATTAATTAATAAAAAAGAATCGATAAATTACATTTAGACGGCAACTCCGATACTTATCAAATGCAACTCTGCCAGATTAATAACTGTTAAATATTTTGGCACGAGTGAGAGAAAGAGAGAGTGTGGAGTGACGAACATTAATTTGCCAGTCTCTTCCACTCATTCTTAAGGTCGCATTTGCATTACTCTAATTTAAAAAAATTGAAGTGATTTTTCGAGCCCTGAGAAATTTTTTAAAATTAAATAAAATGAACTTGTTTTAAAAATTGTCAAATATTTAGCAGATATGCCTATACCGAAATATTAATATTATTATTATTAGTACTATTAATATTATTATATTATTTTGACAATTATTACTTCTATAATTGCTTGTGTTATTTTTATTATTAGTAATATTACATTCATTTTTGTGCTCGTTCAACTATTTGAACAGATTTTATTTCAAATACCTTTGATATTGATGTGAATATTGTAAAATTAATCAAAATATGCCATTGTGTGCATTGGCAATTGAATGCGATATTTTGTTTGCATTCGGTTACAGTTATTTGACAGAATTAGGTCAAATGTTTTTTTTGTTGGTATATGCATGTGTGTGGGTCTATTCGCATAATCAGCTTAGATAAAATTTATTTCAACCAATAAAATGCATTGGAATCTTTTTTACATTTTAGTGAAATGATTTTACAAGTGTTCTTGCTGTTGTTGTTGTTATTTTTATTATTATTGTATTCCTTTGACAGTTTTAGCACATGCATCGTTGGACATTTTACATTAAAACTAGCATCGGAAATGGCAATACATTGAGCCTTATAATATTACGACAAATCAAATCATATAGATTTATATACATACATTCATATGACTGTATATATGTTTTATTTATTTATTTATTTTATTTCATTATAAATATACATCTATCAAAATAGAAGGATATTCAAAATTACACATTTTATTGCAAAACCCAATCGATAATTTTTGTTACATTTATCTCTGTGACTACAGTGAAACCCATTCGATGATTCTTTTCATTTGGGCTTTAAGTCATTCTAACTCAAACTGACCTTGGTCAACAAAATGTTGCGAAAATATCACAAAAGTTGAAACTCATTTGAATCCGGAACTGGGGGGCGTTGGGGCAAACGTATTATGCAAATTGCTTTGGCGTTCAAGTTTATCAAAGATTGGTCAGTCCGGCAATTCTGTCAGTTCATTTATCTCACACACACACACACAGACATTGAGAGGAGAGAGTGAGGGGGGTAGTGATAGATTCGAGTACATGGCCGGGCATAGCATATATCAATCGTTTGTAAGTTTCAGCCTGACCCCCGTGAACGTGACATGAATTGCACTTAAGTGATTTTAATAGTTCACGTTCGCCTTTTGACAAAACACCGAACACTGCGCCCAATGTGAGCGGTAGTCATGGGTGTTGCTTGTATGATTGCAAAGGGGACTAGGGGTAATGGTTGGTGGCAAACGCTTCCGCTTCCTACTCTTGCCATCGAGTTCAATACTAAGACAATAGACCACCCGACCACAATTTCCGTGCCGTCTAAGCAAATTTGGCTTCAATTCGGAGTTCTTGTTTTGTTTATGCCATGCACGGGAAGTGCGTGCCTCAAAACTGTCAGTTTACTTTGCCTATCTCGCTCTTACTCGCCGGTTGCTGTCTCGCTCTCTTTTACTCGTTCTTTTTCATTCGCTTACTTTCATACTCGTACTCGCTGTTCTTTCTGTGTGTTTGTTTCTTTTGAATTCTAGCGGGGGGATCTATGGGGCTTTCGCTTTCTGGCCGCAATGCGTGTAATGGACACGCGCCACCTGACTTAATATCAATTTCGCCTGCAGCTAAACATCTAGAGCGGAGCGGGTGCTAGGTACCTGCGTGACACGAAGAGTTTAAGAAGAGGCACGTGTGGAAATAATATGTTATTTAGTGGTTTATTTGAACTTGAACCCTTTGATGATTCCATGAGTGTTTTCTAAATATCTTTTTAATCGACGTTACGATATTTTTACATTTATTTTTATAGTATTTAAAATTATAATTTATTTACATTTATTTTAAATAATTATTCAACCATATATCATTTCTACATTTCTCGGTTTTTGAGATGTATTTATTTAAAATTGTAATTTATTTACATTATTATTTAACGATATACCGTCTCTATTGACACTGATGAGTTTTATTTTTTTGCCTCGGCTTGTGTACTCTGTTTTTATTTTGTCTCTGGCCGTTTTTAAGTCAAATGAATTTTTTATGGCATCACTGGGCCAGGTAGCGGCCGGCCTCAGCTGTTCCTGGTTGGCAATCGTGGCCAAGTTCCTGCAGGTTGGCCTTTACGTGTCTCGAGTTTAAAAAACTGACGGCTCAAGCAAAGTCCAACTTCCATCTTTCGTCTTCCCTCTTCCACTTGCCTTTGGTCGTCGTGTGGGTCATTTCAAATAAATGGTTTTAAAATACTTTCAAGTGCGGCACATGCCAGGCCACAATTTGCAAATTGAGTTGAGTGTTCGTACGTACGGGCAACACGGTTGCATTTACTACATATTGAATGCAACTACAAAGCAAACACCCTGACCCTGCTTGTACGACTATTCGACCATTCGGGGTGCTAATGGGATTATTAGAGAATTGGATTGTTAGAGAACTAACCTGACTTATGCAAAATTACTGTGAACGATTGACAGCCGAACGTAATAGCATAGGAAAGTGGCTAACTCTATAGATATATTAAAGTAGTAGTAGGAAGCCTTGTTTATATAAAGTCATGCTTTTGAAGAGGTTCCTACAGTTTCTCATGGAGGATCGCTTTGAATGTCTATAGATCTGTCTGAATATAAACATTTATTTATTAATACTGATAATTAAAACTATAAAGTTATTATAATCAAGAGATCCCATAGGAAGATTTGACCTTATATTATATAAACAAGTTAACAATTATACTACTTCACTTTTACCAAGCTAAGCAAAAGGTTCTAACTAAACATAAATGAGTTATCAAAAAATTCAAGTGTTGTTATTGTAATATGGCTGACACTTTAGATCCATCATTTCTAAGGAAAAGATCCTAAAAACCGATGCGTAACTACATTATCTGTAATTCGCAAATGATTTTCCACTTATTTGCTTACTCATTTGACTGTTCGTGACCAAGGTTTCGGATTTTGGGTGTCACTTGGTAATCAGAGTGAGTCTTTCGGCCTGCGGTCTTTGGTCTTTCTCAGGCCTAAAACGAAAGAAAGAAAAGTCATTAGGTCATTAGGCAATAAATAATTAAAAGCCATTGTTGGCAGGCCGAGCACGAATGTGCCACACCCCCTAGGACCACAGGCAGCGGCACAGGCACAGCGGGCTAGCCAAAAACGAATCAACCAACCAAAAAAAAAATATATAGAAAATTGTGGGCTGTCAAGGGAAAATGCGCTAATCATGCGCTTAACACAAACACATGTGCACACTCAGAGAACACACACACACACACATTCACACAGAGAGAGAGAGCTCAACTGAATTTATCACTCACACACAAATTTCAATTACTAGGCGGAAAACTATGAGACAGCGTGAAAACCGAGAAAAAAAAAACTGTGTCGCATTTCCCTTAGGAGTGAAAATTCCACATGCGCCAAATCCTAAAAAATGATGGCGAATAGTGCGTGCTCGAAAAGCGATCAGTGTGATTAATGAAAAAAAGGGGAAACTGCGACGTATGAAACCGAACGAAAAGCAAAGCTAAACGAAACTCTATCTGAAAATTAGTATGAGAAATTAACAAGTGGCTGCACATTGGTCATGTCAGCTTAGCCATAGAAGATTTTAACCATTAGGCACGCCATGGTCATACAGAAATGCATGAATACATCAGTACTATATGTATCTAGGCAACAGCAAAGAATTCCGTTCTCGCACACATCGGAAAAAATTCCGGCTAATGTTTGGGCATTAATCCCAGCCAAGGGCGCCAGCGAAAGTCACTGAGGCGTGCCACCAGGGCCACGGCACAGGTTCACCCTCTGAGTGCCAGTTGCAATCACACTCCGAGTCCCGGGGCTCAGTTACAGGATTAGTATATAACACTTCAAACAACACCAACAACAACAGCAACCGCTCACAGTCCAATATACTCTTGCAAAAAGTTATGGCCAATTTGCAGTACACTTTGTCGCCTATGTAAAAATTATAACCAATTTTAAGTACTTTAACACTTTGTAATAATTAATGATTAAATTGCACAAATAATTGCACTTTCTATGAATTTTTGTAAATATTTTATCTGCTTTTATGAGAAGAGAAGCATAGGAGATGGAAAAGTAAACTAATACAAACAGTGACAACATCTGGCAACGCCATGCCGCCCAAAATTCAAAATACCTTTCAATTACTGTATATCAAGCGCAAAAAATGCAATTTAGATTATACACACACAATTTAAAATTAGTTAAGTATTGCCACTAATTTATTTACTAAGTGTATATTAGTTACATTATTTTAATTACATTACATTTTTTAAAGTATAATCGATAATTTACACGGCAACTCCGAAACTGATCAAATGCAACTCTGCGAGTGCAGCAGCTGGCAAATATTTTGGCACGCGCGACAGAGAGCGCGATAGAGTGATAGTGAAGAAGTGAGAGGGAATAGAATATGCGTTTATTGTTTATCCAGAGAGGCAAAAGCAAAGCATGGAAGAAATAGTGGATGAGCGAGAGAGAGAGAGAG
>JBANCZ010004312.1:0-10532 GCA_037040025.1 Sphaerogastrella javana | reverse complement strand
AAGGGAAAAATGAAAATGCACAGGAAAATATATCGCACAAAATTTGCTGGGCAATGTTCCATGAGTGTGTGTGTGTGTGTGTGTGTGTGTGTGTGTGTGTGTGCTGGTAATCAAACGCTTTATTAATATGACACATCAGCACACACACACACACACACACACACAAACAGAGGAAGAGAGGGCAGCACTTGGGATAGCCACAGCATTGGGAACTTTTGGGTTGCACTAGGAGCAATGCCAACTAAAAAGGGAGACAGAGCACCACGATGGTGCCTGCCATATATAGCAACAGCAAAGGCGGGAACCTATAGAAAGAGACAAAAAGAGAAGGAAAGAAAGGTAGAGAGAGAGAGAGAGGGAGAGGGTGAGAGGTAGAGAGAGGGAGAGGGAGCATGTGTGCAACAGCGACCCAGTGGCAATTTGAAAATGTCTGCTGATTTTTGGTGGGAACGCGGTCGCCTGGCAACGTTTTTCGGTTTGCCATATTACTGATAACAGTAAACCGTCCCCATACTGGCCACTTCAGCTGGTGCCCCACGGTAAATGGACGATCCACTGCAGTAACAACAACAAGCAACAATAACGATAGCAGCTCGAAGGTTTCGGATTCGCAGTAATTGCTTCATAATTGAACAATTATGCAAACGTGATTGAAGTGATTATAGTACCACTTATGCGTCACTGTTTTATATCCTGAAATGTCCCTCAAGGCCCGTCCCTTGATAGCCCACACAAGTACACCTACATACCCATTATACAATTACAAATTCCTGATCTCCAATTTCTGATTTCTGATTTCTGATTCCTGTTCATGTTTCCGTTTTAGCATCCAGTACACAACGCTCGCCAGCTGTGATTCTGCACACGATGATGATGATGGTGATGATGATGAGGCCGTTGCTGATGCTAATGATGCCTTGTTTAATTTGTCATATACTAGGGGTCTTTCATATTTTACCTTATGTATGACACACAATGAAAACCGCATGAACAGCAAAGTTTTCAACAAACGCATCTCATAAACTAAAACGGGTCTGACTAAACTATGCACAGAATTTCAAAATGTTGAGACTAAAGTAAGTCACAAAGGGTTCAACTCGTTGTAACTTTACGGACATCATGTTGGTATCAAATAGTTGGTCAAAAGCAGGTCGGATCCAATGGATTCAAGTATAGTATAAGTTTAGTTTCATAAAATCTCATTTTATTAGATGCTCTACCAGTGTCTTACGGGGTTTTCCAGTAAGACGTATTATTTTAAATTTAATATGCTAAATTTAATTGATATTAAAATTTTGATTTTGAAATAAAACGTAAATGTAAATGTAACATAAAGGAACATATGATATGCATAATTCGAGAGAAAAACTGTTCGCAAGATCTACGGTCCTATCTGCGTCGGCGGTACCTATCATATCAGATGGAACCACGAACTGTACGGGTCATACGGCGATGTTAATGTACTCAACCGACTGAACGTCCAGCGATTGCGTTTCCTGGGTCACAACGCCCGTTCAGAAGAAGACAACCCAGTTCGTAAGGTATTCGAAACGATAGGGGAGGACAACGAAGGAGAGGAAGACCTCGGATTCGGTGGAGAGATCAGGTGACTGAAGCCCTATCAGCACTTGGTGCCATCAACTGGAGAAGACGAGCGCAGAACAGGGACGCGTGGAAGAACGTAGTGACCCGATAGGGTTGTCTAGTGCCAATTATATAAAATAATATACATATGATATGCATAAAATGATATCTTTCAAAATATGCTATAAAATATAGCATAACAAATTGTTTAGACTTATTTTATTATTATATTAAGTTCTACGTAGTATTATTTAGTTATTTATACTACACAGGCCACAGGAATCGTTTTCACTTGTGGGTCTCCGGTTACTAGATTGCGAATGTTTTGTTTTTTTTTGGGGGGTTTTAGCAGCTCATGATTCAATGTAAATCGGAATGTGATAGTAAAACCGACTTAAACGATTTATGCAGCTTAGAAAGTTGTAAAGCCGCAGAGCCAACAAAAAGACAACATAGCGAAAAAGAAAAAACAAAAAAAAAAAAAAGAAGCCAAAAAATACGAACGGCTCAAGACCAAGGCGAAGACTCCAACTTGAAGCCCTTCGAATGGGTGGGGCCAAGTGCCAAATTCTTGACTTATGAAGAACAAATTTGTTATGCTCGGCAAACACATAAAACGGCAAAAGCCAAAGCTAAAGCCTGAAGAGTGCCAAAAAAAATGGGCTAAATAAAAATAAAAAACAATCGCATAAGGCAAATCAAAGCGTTACAATGAGAGAAATAGAATAAAAGAGAGAGAAAGTAAGAGAAAGGGGCAATAAATACGCCCTGCATTCGCGATTGGCGCTTGCAAATGGGAGAAAATAGGATGAGATCTGACATTTGTTACTGAATCTGGGCGTTGCAGCATTATCCATACAAACAACAAAAACAAAACGATTTTTTCCGACAAAAATAATAATGAGTATAAATGCTAAAACATTTGAAAGGAAAGTCCAAATGTTGCTCAAATTTGTAGTATATATTTTTTTTATATATGTTTTCCTTATACTATTGTTCCTGCTACTAACTTGCTTCGTTTTATTGCAGAAATTGTTTATGAATTGGAAAATTAAATTCCTAACTCTACTGCTACCAAACAAATGTGTGTGCGTGTGTGTCTGTATGTGTGTGTGTGTGAGTGTGTGTGGATGAAAGTTTATTTACTTGAGGAAAGTTCAATTCAAATTGCATGCTCCATAGCATAACACAATCAGGAAAGGCCCTTTAGTAACTTATCCCCCAACTCATTCACGCACACCCTATCACACACACCCTATTACACACACCCTTTTTCAACCCTACTCTCCCCCCCCACACACACACACACGCACACACAATTTTAAAGCGACTTCATTAGAATTTGAGAGTTGTTTCCATCGTCTACTTCAAGTACCAGATTTTCAAATTTCTTTCTTTTTCGTAACATCAACAAAACAAACAGATTTCATAGCAACATAACCATTCAGTTGATATAACATTAAAAAAAAATGGTTTATCGATATATCGATTTAATTAATTGCCAAATTAAGGAAATTTTAAACAATTTAAGCGTAAAGAAACAATACTTGTTCCTTCTGTGACTTCGAAATTCACATTGAAGTCATGCGTTTATTCGTAAATATATAAACAATGCTTATATCGATTAGTATATCGATAGCTACATGCATGCACTATTGCATTTAAATACTTTTAAGTTACATTAATAATTTAGATTTGCTTAATTTCTAACATTCGAAAAGTTAAAGTTGTGAAAATCCATAAATGAGCTTAGATGCTAAAATAATTATGACTAAGTGGAACCGATAACAACAAGTGCATATCGACTAAACGGAACCGATAACAAAAAGTTTTGATCAACTGAACGGAACCGCTAGCAACATCTCCTAGCCGATAGCAACATCTGCCGCCTGATAGCAACATCTCTCACCCGATAGCAACATCTGCCGCCCGATACTTGGATAATGCGCGATCAAATATCATGTTTCCAATATATGTATCTCTCTCTATTCATTCAACTGCAATATTTGCAATCAATGTATATATATATAGATATTTACTGAGATAAACGGTTAGAAGTGTGGCGTCGGTGGTGTAATGGTCAGCATGGTTGCCTCCCAAGCAGTTGATCCGGGTTCGATTCCCGGCCGACGCATTTGGTATATGATTCAGATTACTTAGTTTGAATTTAATACTAACCTTTTATGCTTTTTTTTAAAGGTAATTTGAATTGTGAAAAACGCTTGGATAATGCGCGATCAAATCATCGAAAATGCCCAACGTGCCAACGGACAGTGAGATCTAACATGATGTATCCAGTCTATATCGATTAATATGTTATATTTTTGGTTAGATAGTTGAGATTGTAGACTATTTAGACCCTGTGTATAAAAAACACAAAAGGGTGTATTAACTTTGTGCAAAGTCGGTTTTTGTGTAACAGGCAGAAGGAGGCGCGGCAGACCCCATAAAGTTTATATATTCTTGATCAGGAAGAGAAGCCGACTCGATTAAGCCATGTCCGTCTGTGCGTCTGTCCGTCCGCCTGTATGCCAAAACTTAAAATTGCCTTACCAGGCGCTTTTTTGGAGCTAGGACGTTGTGTTTTGGCACATATGTGCTGAATTTGGTCATACCTACCCCCAATCCCCCACTAGTGGATACCTGGAAGTTTAAAATCGCATTACAAGGCTCAATTTTGAAGGTAGAAAGTTGTGCTTTGGAACATATATCCAAAATTACATTACACACCTACTATATATCGATAGTCGACATTGATTATCGATTAATATTATTATTATTACTCCGGAAATACTATTCTGTTCCAAAAATACTATTCGGTTCCGAAAATACTAAACACTGAGTCCCTACACTCGGGCCAGTCCCTACTGTTTGAATTATTTTTTTTTATCTGCCCCCAACTCTCCCAAAATTGGGAATCCCATAACTTGATATCCCCACATTAGATTTAATTTTAAATCTTTTCATCCCCATTGTTAATATATTTTTTAAAAATAATGTGTGTATATATGATTTGTTAAAAAATAAAAAAACTACGATTTCAAACTGAAAATCGTTCTGGATGATAGCCATCATCTACTTTATACTTATCTATATTATTAAATGCTTTTAAAATAATAAATTTAATCGGATACTAGTTTAGTATTCTTTTAATCAATGAATAGTATGTAGATATAAGCGTTACGGGGTCTTTCACATCGTTAATTTGATTTCCCCGCATAAGCAGTTGATAAAAATATTTAATGTTTGTATGATGCCCTGAGGCAAAAAACAATTTCAACCGCTGTTAAATAAAAATTATGACTTTCAAATTAAATTTGAATGCATTTTACACCACATTCTCTGCTTGTGCTATTATGGTTTATGAAGTGTTGGAATAATATCTCCAAATATGCGCCCAAATAAAGCGAAAAAAACGAAAACAAAAACACAAAATAATAAAAAACACAAACCAGCCACACTGGGGTTGGAGCATTCTGTGCCGAGTCAGCAAAGGCGTTGGCAACGTGTGGCAAACGGATGAAGAAGTAGCCCAAAAGTTCCGAAACTTGGGTTTTGGTCGCATGGATTCAAGCAGAAACCATCGCAAGACATGGTCTGGGTTGCAGAACGGGCCACTTGTAACAATATGCAAAAGGATTTTCGTCGATTTTCAACTGTTCCTCCTATTGCCACATGTGCGCTCGCCTTGCTTTTCCAGCACTCGTTGATTCAGAGTATAAACGCCCTCCCTGGCACTCCTTGTCCGCTATGTCCACATCGCATGCCTTCACATGCTCCACGGACCGTTTTTTTTTTTTTTTGGACAGCCATTTGGCGCTTCAGTTCTGTTCAGTTTCGTTCTGGCTATAGTTGTTGTTTCTCTCTCCGATTGTTGCCACTGTATAGTGCTCAGTGCCATTTATTGTTTTGGCGTCAGTTGTTGCATTTGTATGACAGTTGCCACTTTTGCCTGAGCTCTTTTTACTTCGCTCTACGCCCAATCGCGCGTTCTCAGCATTTTTAACAGTTTATTTAGATTCTTATCTACCCATCTGCTGGGTGAATCATGCCAACTGCTGCGAATGCCATTTAAGCTATGTACTATATGTAGCTCACGTGAGTAGGGCTGGGACAGTCAGCTCCACATATTGTATTGATCCTCAGAGTTTTTTAGCTCTGCTTTATTGGCAATATTACTTTGCGAAAACTGGCAATTTGATTCAGTGTCGAATAATCAAATAGAGAAAATATATGTAATATATAAATAGGACATCATTATAATTATCATTCACAATTACACCTTTCGTATTAAAGATATTTCTTTAAAAATTTAACTGTACTGATGTATGCTATCAATATTTTTGAGCTTGTTATCAAACCGCTACTGCTTTCTTTAAGCAAGGCAAACAGTGGGACGATACAATCCAAAATAAATCTATATAATCCCTGTCATAAATTAACTAACTGACAAATCAAATTCCTATCAATGTATGTACACAACATTTCAAGGGCTAAAACAACAGACCAAGAGCACAAAGCATACAACAATAAATCAGTACGAAATCCTCAAACAATTACATTCATACATACATATGGATATGTCTCAGTCAGTCAGACAGCCAGACTGACAAACAGAGACCATAAGAGAAAACTGCCATAAAAAGTACGAAAGGGTAAAAGAGTCAAATTGCAATCGCAGCAAAGCAAAGCATTGCACAATTAGCAAAACGTACGATTCCAGGATGAGACAGCACACAACAGAGTGAGTGAAGCTGAAACGAAAGCAATTGCTTCGGCTTTTCCCTCTATTTGATACATTTTATGTGCTTTTGATATGCAGCTTATATCGATACCAGAGAAACCCACAAGTTAGGAAATTTTTACGAGCCAAAAGAAGCTTTAAAATAAAAACCAAAAACCAACAACGATACTTGGATAAAGCAGAAAGTGTTGCGCTCACTTCTACTTACCGAGATACAGAACAGTAGGGGCTGTACCCTACAGTAAAGACCCTCGACTTTCTTTTACATGAGTAGAATATGGTTGTATGTTTTTCAAAATTACAATTTTCGAAATCATGCTCTGTAACGTTTTTCACAGATGAAGCTTGATAGAGGGTCATTTTCTTAAGAGTATTTAAAGCGTCAGTGGATGTGCACTTCCTATATATGTATTAACATAGAAGAAAGAATAGGGTCTACACCATAAGGAGCTGTTCCAACTATTCGAAATCATTGAACCCTACGTTATCCATATGCTTATAACTTCGACGTGCACAGTTGTGTTTTTTTTTTCGAGTGCGGAAGAATATTTTATATGCAATGCCTTGTCCATTCGTAATGTTCATGCAAAGGGTTAGTGGTGCAGTGGTACTTGCTTGCAGTATTTTATTGGCTTTGCAGATGATGAGCGGCAGCTGAACGCATGACTCCTCTTGGCTGAGAACCAAAATGGGCAAGAATGGGTTAGATAAACTGCTTTTGCTTTGGCCGTTTTATGTGGCCATAAGGATGCTGCCGAAGATGTTGATTGGACTTCGACTTCTTTTCTGCCCGAAGATCCAATATGTATGCTCTTTTATCGTATGTACATATAGTATATCTATATGTGAGAGTGAGGTTAACATTTTGAACATGACGCTATGAACTGGACGGCCCTCTTTTTTCTGCGACACATGAGCGATATACGTGAAGGTTTTTGAGGTCGTTCGTACTGTAATATTTCTTAATTTATGTCCCATTGCAATTTCGTCTGTGAATGATTCTTTGCCTGGTAATTCCAATCATTAAAGTCCTCTACTGATTTGCATTTTGATAATTCATTTTCTATATGTGTTCTTTAGGCCATGTATTTCAATTAATCAAATAATAGGGTCTATAAACTTTAAGTAAATTAAATTGGTGTGACATTGTGTATATTCTTCATATATATATTGTATATGTCGGAGAAGGCTCATTTGTTTCCATGTTCGCAGCAAGTTCTGCTCGTTTCGGTGGCGCGACATCAACTGAACTCGACTCGCACATTCAATGCCCTCTTACAATACTCGCAAATCATAATGACATGCACATTCCATGATATTTCACAACTCTGGCAGATCATAATGTCACCTCTTTTCTACGCTCCTACGAACAGATCTTACTCAGCAGCAGAGTATTGCTCTTTCCCTCTGCCGCTGTGAGTACTCAATATGTACACACATGTACAATGGTCAAACTAGCCACTCTACACCGCACATATACAGTGGGCCAATTTACTATTCTACGACATATATATATCATTTGCGCATTGTTGTAGTGCAAAATTCACGTGCAGCGACTAGAGCTGCAAAAATATCGATGGTTCTATCGATAGTTTTTTTACAAGCGATATATCGATGGCATTATTCACTATCGATAATATCGAAAAAAATTTGTCATCATTTTTGTTTGGCGAAGCGAGCTTAATTGCTAATAATTTGTAATTGTTTATAGTTTTGAATGGTGGAGGAATTTCTTAAGTCAGAAAACTTATGGAAAAACACATTGAAACTGATACACATGTCTAGTTTAATTCTTGTAATTCTTTCAAAACTTTCTGTGTACATTGTGGCAGCACATCATTATTCTGGAAGCGATATTGACCAGAGCGCGTCTAACTACTGATCCCTTCTTCCGCATAAGACCGCAAAACTAAAATGCCAGATTATGATTCTAGACATAGGCAGTGTTGTCCAGATTTGGATGGATGTACAACTACGCCAAAAGTTATTGGCGCACATGTGTATCCATTACCTTATGTGTTTTGAATGTGAGCAGTATTCAAAGAATATCGACCAGATAGTGATTCAATGAAAGAAACAAAAACTGTCGAAAAAAAAACACAAAACCGGAAAGTCAAAAATAATGATATATTTTAAAAAGACAAAGACCGAAAAAGTGGGAGGTGCCGATTGTGCGGAAATATTTTTAAAACAATTTTATTTAGAAAATGTTTTATTAGGGTATGTTTTAATTTCATTTGAATGTGAGCAGTACTTTTGATTTTCGTTTAGGTTTAGCTTGAATTTAAAAAAATCGTATTTCCTTATTATTCATTGCAATACCTTATTTAAATATTGATAAATGTGTTTTTGTTCTTCAATTCTATTTTAAAAGATGCCTCTCACTGCCATATGTAGTATTTTGACCGTGGCAAATTGATGGTAGTCGGTTGGTACTTACTTAAGTGCTCCTTACTCTAAAAAGAAAAAGTCTAAGCTTTGTAACGATGCATTCGTAGTTGAGCGTCGATAGTATCGATAGTATCGATGGTTTTCACCACTACTATCGAAAATATTGAGTGGCGGCACTATCGATGGTTTTGCAGCTTCAGCGCCTATAGTCTGTTTGTACCAAAATTACAGGCTCCAATGCGTGATAGCGGCGGACAATCCAAATACTTGTTTTTATGTCCCAATCGTCCATGTTCGTTAAATCTAAGGATCAATTTATAAAATAAAAGAAAAAATGAACCAGATTGAACGCATACGAAAAAAATTATAAAATTTTGTTTTAGTAGCAGCTTTCATCAGCCACCCTGTATTTAATAATGTTCATGTATTGAATGCTCCTCTTCAAGTAGCATGGAAGTTCACTAGACACATAGTATACTAAAACCAAAATTAAACATCACTTAGTTCTATGAATTGTATAGAACACATTTATTTACAAAAGGATTTATTTTGCACACCTTACAACATCAATATTGAAAAGCAGCCATAAACAGCATTAACTCTTCGCACAACTGCCATAAACCATTAGGAATAGTAATCAACTGAATTTGCGCAAAAAATTCTAATAGGAGACATACACGTTAGGTGGTACAAAGAAGAGGCGTAATGAGCAATGTAGCTTCAAGGCATTAGAATGCTGTTCAACACTCGAAGTGGTTGCAGTTAGCCGATATCTACAACAAAAAGAAAATTGCAAAAGCTGACGATCTACTTTGACCGCTTGAGTGGGTCAAGTAAAACTTTTGGCCAGCGTTCAATGTAGGTCGGCAACAATAACAAATACAATTGCAGTAATCAAGTCTAGCAGACCACTTTAACGAATGATGTTGTGTGACTCATATCTCAGACATTAAGCTGTCCCAACCTGCATTGTAACAGTAGTTGTCGTTTTTTAGACCCCGTGTTTAAAAAACGATAAAGGGTCTATTAAGCTTGTCGAAGTCGATTTGTGTTTAACAGGCAGAAGAAGGCGTGTCAGGTAAAGTTTATATATTCTTGATCAGGCAAAAAGAAGCCGATCCGAGAAATCCCTTAAATTCATTTAAAACTTTGGAATCCTCGTCCCACTCCTGATGGTCATAACAGTGTGATAACAGGCGCATATTTAAACCGTTCGTTTTAAATCTTTTTCTTTGAAACATAAATGCAGAAGTGAATCCTACACAATTTGATTTACGTTTTGGATGCCTACCTCCACTCCCCCTCTGATGAATAAAACTGAAAATAGGATTAATAGACGCAATTTTCAAGATAGAAGGTTCAGTTTTGGCATGTATGTTCACTCAAGATTCATTCATTTTCGTGTGCCTGCCCCCCCTCCCCGAGAATTGCATACCAAACCTTCAAATTACCATACAACTAGAAGGTTGTGCTTTGGCACAAATGCCCCGAATTACATTAGTCACCTTCTTTAAATACTTTACTCTCCCAAAAACACAAAACACAACGTCTCTACAGTCGGACACCATCCCTACTATTTTTCAATTGTACTATGTCATTGTTTTTAAGAGAACCAAGTCGGCTTTTAAGTAATTTCAGTAACAAGTAGTAAATCGTGATACGATTTAATGTGTAGCACAACTGTGCAGCTAACACATCACTCAATAAGTCCGTAGGATAACGCACAGATGGCGTTACTATGTAATAATCCATATGATTTGTAGGAAGTACTAACCTTAAAAAGATATCTGTCAAAATTTCATGACAATCCGAC
>JBANCZ010004311.1:0-10534 GCA_037040025.1 Sphaerogastrella javana | reverse complement strand
GGAACACTCTCTGACACAGAGACACTAGTAGAGAGGGCGTGGCCCGTTAAGGCGGCTTTTCAAATCGATCCAAGCTCTGTGGCTCTCCTTCTGACTATAACGGCCCTGGCATCGGAGCTCTCTTTCTCTCTCTGTCTCTGTGTGTGGCGCACCACTTAAACTAATTTGATTTCTATTGAGGCAAACAAATAATAAATAATGAATTTACATTTCTATGCGTGTATTGCTTAGTCACACCACCTGCCCCCGTCCCTCTCGACCCCCTACAAATACTACAGCTGCTCTCTACCCTTTTGTGCTTATGCTTTTCACGTCGACGTCGAACTAACGCTAGATGCATTTACTTGTATGCAATTATGGTCTTAGATTAACAATTAGGCACTAGAGGCAAGCTTAGACTAGGCAAATACTTGACTCGGCACTGCGGTAACCCTGGCAACATGCTCAACTGCGGCAACCCTAAGCGGATCACTGTGAAACAAACCACTGCATTTCCTACTACATCCTCATCTCCTATCCACATACATCAAATTGCTCGACTTGGAAGCCTCAGTGACTTCTGCTCAATTCAATTCTATAATATACCTAAGGCACACACTTCAAATTTGCACCCTCACTCACACACACACACACACACACGGTATTATGCATAGTATGCCTACTCACCTAGTTATATGCATTTAATGTGTATATACTATATACAAATAGAACCCACTGAAACAGCAGGAAGAGTTGGAGCATGCCTTTTTAATCCGTACTTCACTCGAGCTTCTGCATTCGCTGTGTCTCCTCCTGCATGTACCCTGGGGCCTTGCATTTCCTATTTCTCTGATTCTGATTATAAGAAAGTTGAAATTTACATATAGCCAGCCATCGCCCTCTTGTTCTCAGCCAAGGTCCTGCATTGAATTTCCATTTAATTTGCTCTGATTTCAGTTCTAGAAAATTTGAATATAGCTATCGTACTCTTGTCGTAGAACAGGATGACGGAAAACACCCCATCTATATGAATGAATTTAAATCTATGCCGTTTAAAAGGGTTAGCAATCTGTAAGCGCAGCCAACTTCGCTGCCTATTTACAGCATAGCCCCGTACTCTGGGCAATGCCTGAAAAATGAAACATGAGATTAACTAAATGGAATGATTTTACACAGTTTTCAATGCTTTACACTTATATAAGAGAACTTTACAGTTTTTCCACCTTACATAAGAGACCGGTATTGAATTGAATTGAATTTCTTTGCATTTCCACAGGATTCGTACACATTCAATTGAAGCTGTATATATCACATTTATCAACATACAATGCAAATTCTGGCTTTCGGTATGCAAGTTATACAGTATTCAGTGGGTTTGGTGCCATTGCGTGAAGACCTATAAATAAATCATGTTCAAGCGACAGTGGACAAAAGAAAGAAACTTGCAACGAAAACCGAAAATAAACCAACTCAAGAATATATTTATATATATATATATATGTATTGAAATATCGAACGGAAAACTCACTAAACGTGCAAAAATAAAAAAAAAAAAAAATTGTCATTGGTGAGTTTTTTTTTGCAAGGAATAAAATATAAAGAAACTCTTTCCGGACATACAACAAATGTTTTTATATATATTTATGCGAGTATTATTAATAGATATATATATATATATTATATTCGATTTTAAATCGAGACAGAGAAAGAAAGATAGAGAATAAGAGGGAGAGAGAGAGAGATAGCGAGATGAGTGTATGGAATTTGTACAGTGAGTGAAGTGGATAAGAGCCGGCTATTAGGCGAATTTGGTATGAAATTTGTACTCTATATACACAGCTCGGGATCAAATTAAAGATCCATTTCCAGCTCAAGTTTAAAACAAAGTTTCAACAAAATGATGAGAAGTCAGCACAGCCTAGGCATACCAAAAATACCAATCAATCCGTATAATTTAATACTTTCGACGCTCCATAACATAATGTGATATAATATAATATGTACATATAGCTAGAATCGGTGCTGAGTTACCGATGCTTCCATATTCATGAATTGAAAATGAATTTTTGCGTTATTATTTACAATATGAGCTGAAAAAATTGATTCGACGCAGACTGAATGCCAAATAACATGAAGGTAGAATGGATTTACATATAAAGCTCTAGAAATATATTTATATATATACACAGGAATATATACATATAGTATGTGGGTGGGTGCGTTGGATATAAATGTATGTATGTATATTATGTATTTACAACGGAAAACCTCTATACAGATTGTGACGCTTATATAGTTAACAAAACTATGCGATAATAAAGAACTTCTAAATGTTGAATGTTTCGTTCGTTATGTTCTTGATTTTTATATTTTTTATTGTAATGAATGAAATCCCAAATCAAACAAATTTCTGCTATTGTTCGCGTAGATATTATTTTCATTTAATATGCGAAACTATACAAAGCACACTGACACACGCCCTCAAATATTCAACACTCACACTCATACTAACACTCACACTCACACACACACACACACGGATTCTAAAAACAAAGTAGTTGAAAATGATAAAAGGAAAAACCAAATGGAAATTGAAAATATATTTATCAAATTTCATAGTTTTGCACTGGGAGAAAATTGCAATGGTTATTGTAGTTCTTGATGTTCTTTTTTTTTTAGATTGTTGCTGTTGTTGTTGAGTTGAGAGAATTGGAAAAAGAATATAGATATATATGTACATACCAACGATTTATATACATATACATATATATAAATATTGGAATAAAGTTTTTGCAAATGTAAATATATATAAAATATTAAATGTATAGGTTTGTTGGAAAAGAAAAAAATACAAAACAAACAATGCATTAAGAAAATGTTGAGGGTTTTCAGGGCGATTTTTGGTTGTATTTGTTAATATATATATTTACAAAATTCATTTCGTTAAGTTTGTAATTATTTACAGTTTAAGTCGAAACTGAAAAATCGGAACTGAAGATCAAGCAAGAAAACTCAATATTTTATCAAACGAACAGAAACATATTTTGCGGTATAAACTGGAGTATTTTCTCTTTCATATTTTGTCATTTATTTATATTGTTGTTTTTTGAATTTTGAATTGAGGTTAGGTTTTGCGCGATTTTTGTGTGTTCTGTTGGGACGGGTTAAACTGCTAATCCGCTAATACGTTTTGGAAAATCTCAACTAAGTAGCTTAATTGGATTGACACTAACACAATTAAGTAGTTAGAGTTATATAATGGGATAGCTTTTTTTGTTTTTTTTTTTTTTTTTTGAATAAATTTGCAACGTGTGTATGTTGAGAGAAATATACAAATTCGCTTTTTTTTATATATATACATATATAATTTATATAGTTAGTTGTTTTTTATACATTTTTTTTTTGGGTGAGTTTCCAGTTTAAAGAGAGAGGACCCTTGCCATGACAAAAACGTAAACAAGGTGAATTATATTATTTGTTTTTTTTTTTTTGAGTATATTTTTGGAGACTATTTACAAGTTTGGTTTTGGTATTGGTTTGATTTGATATATTTTTTAAAGAAACTCAGGAAAACTAAAATTATTTGTTGCTCAAAGAAAGAGTTAATATATACAACAACAAAATATAAATAATCCAACAAATTTAAAAGTTGAATAAAAACTGAAACAAAAAAACTATAAGATTAAAAATTATCAAAAAAGAAACAAACTAAGAAAAATACTTAAAAAATACTAAAGCAATTATACTTTGTAATATAATCGAAAGTGAAACCTTCTTCAGTTGATGTGTGCTTTTCAGTTTTTGTTTGCTTAATTTGGGTATCGAAAGGAACGAAAACTTTAATAAACTGCGATTAAAACTATAATGATCATGTTAGTGATGTTGTTTAACACAAATTAGTATAAGTAGTTGTTTTCATTATAAAGAAAGGGTGAAATGAAACGTAAGTGAAATCAAAATGGTTTTTTGTCTTCAGATAGCGAGTTATAAACGTAAAAAGTTAAAATTTAAAAGTCTGGTAGTTGGTTTATATAGTATTTTTTTTTTTACTTTTAAGTATATTACTTATGTAATTAATAAAAAATATAAAGTTAATGCTTACAATCATTCATATCGTCATTGGATCTCATTATGTACTGATCCGATGATGATAGTCTTGAATGCCCGTTCGTATTGGGATGAGCTCCCCCCCTAGTATGTTCACTTTGTTTTATAGAGCTACGCATCGCCAGTGCAGATGGATTCGACTGATGCATATACATACTATCACCTTCGCACTCACTTTCTTTATACTGGAGAACATTTTTATGCTTCTCATAGATAACCAGGCAACGATGACATCCTTTCCTAAAAGTAGTATTTTTTTTTTGTTTTTTTTTTTGTTTTTTTTTTTTATTGTGGAAAACGAAAAAGTAGATTTTTGTAATATTGTTTTTAGTTGTGGTAGAGTTTGGTTAGGTATATTTATGTATTTTTCTTTTTTAGTAGTTTCAGTATGTATATTTATGAATAGATCAGCTAAACTGTTTGAAATGTCGACACTTGAACCAAAGATTGAAACTCAAATTAAGACTTCTTCAACTTTATTTCGATGTATCTAATAATGAATGATGAAATGTATTTGTTTTTATTTTAAATGAAATAGTGTAAATGAAGCCGGAGACCGAGATAATCTATCCCATTCTCAATCTTGTTTTTAAGGTGATATTCCCATACCCCAAAAAAGAACTCAAATAACATTTAAGTATGCTAATGTTTTTGTTTGGAGAGTACATTTAGTGTGTGTTCAAGCCAAATATATGACTAGGTTTTTAGTTTTAATCTAAATTTTCATTGTTTTTTGTAACTGAAGTGATTATAAAAACGAACTCAAAGGACGTACACTTAAGAACTTAAGAGATTTTAACCAAAATATATGTTTCTTGAAAAAGTGATTGTAATTAAACAATTTTTAATAAATTCAATTGAATGTATATATATAATTTTACATATATATATATGATCTTTTAGAAAATGAAAAATGTGTTTTGCTTTTTTGTTATATGTATTGAGGGGCTTTTTTATGTTAGTTTTCCTAGATTTCTTTAATTGATACGTTCACATATGTAGTACGAAGACATAAAACTGTATTTTATGATATATATAATACGATTTTAAAATGGAAATTAAATAATTTTATACACGTTCAAGTTTATCTAAAAAAATGAGAAAAGATTGAGAAGACTTGTTTCAGTATCTTCACAAAAACAAAAACACATTTCAGCTACAACTCAAAAAGATTGCATGACTGAGGTTTTAGGCATAGATTTAGTTTTACATGTATATATACATAGATAAACAGGAATATCGGAAACATGGCACAAAAATAAATCAAAAGTTTAAGCAGCCCAGAGTTGAAATATATATTAGGAATTTTAAAACATTCAAAATCAAAAACTTTTCACTGCATATATTTATTTTTTTTTTGTTGGAAAAATGTTACAAAAAGCAAATATTATTCCTTTAGTTTTAGAATGTATTATTATAATATTATACACTGGAAATGAATACTATAAACGATGCACATTCAAACGTTCCCTGAGGAAGAGGTCGAATACATTTGAAATTATAAATTTGGGTCAAAAATGTTCTTACTTCTAGAGCAGTTACAGTACAAGTACAAGTACAAGTATACACACACAAAAATACACTAAAAGAAAAAAATAGATGTATTTATCATAGTACGTTTAGGTAAGTTGATAGATGAACGGATTGTACTTTCAACTAGTTTCCAGCATTTCAGCACTTGCAACTGCCTGACTCTGTTGTCAAACATTAAAATTAAGTCACGCAGACATGGACAGACAGCGGCACACAGAGACACACACATCCACACACATACACACACACACACATACACACAAGTACACACACATAGGGCGCATAGACATCGGAAAAACTAGTTTTTCTGTAGGCAAAAAGTTAAGAGCAGATGTCAAACGACAACAACGTTGATGTCAGGTTTTATTTTTCTTCCTCTTTTCTTGTTTTTTGCCTACTCTTGCCGTCTGTCTGTCTCTTTGAATGTAGTAAAAGCCGTCAACTACCGAATGTGCCTGGCACAGTGAACACTCGATAACCTCAACTGACAAGATACTAGTAAAGACGTTTCCAAAATTTCCCTTCAATATTACTTTCAGTTCGCGTATACTAAGATTTCATGCTTTTGAAAAATAATATAGATCTCAATCGTATTTTGAATTTTAGATCTGATTGTATTTTTGTACAATATTTCAAGATTGAGATATTGTAGTATTTCACATTGTAATCTTAGATTTACATTCAAATCCGTAAGCTGTGTTGGATTCCTCTTCTTACTGTGAATTCTCTTTTATATTTTCTAAACAGATTGGAATATTGAAACCTACCCTATGGTGTACTTTGGAAGTTGTGTTTATCGAGCATTCACTGTCGGTGTATGATGTCTGTATGTCTACGCCTCTGTGGGAAGCTGCCGCTGAAGTTGCTGTTGGCTAAGCGATAAAGGGAGCCAAGAACCTAGAACTGAGGACCTCAAATGGCTTCCAGTTATCGGCAATGTTACAGCGTTTTACTCGTTCGTTCTTAATGAGGTTACTCTATACATATAGCGTATACCCTGACAACTGATCTGGTTCGCCGTCTTTTTTCTCTTTCATGCTATTTTTATTGGTCTTACCTTTAACACAAAGTTCATCAACATTTTGTGCAGTTGCAGAGAGCACGAAAAAAGTTGCAGGAAAACTTATTCAATTACAGGTACAAAAGTCAAAAAAAAAAAAAGAAAATATATTGATTGTTCCAAAAATAAAACCGTATTGAAATTGAATAACAATCTATGATAAGTACTTTTCACGCCTGTTTATCTTATACATCTTGAACTTGTTTTTCATCTTCTTGTTCTTGTAATTCTTGCTTATTGAATGCTTCATCAAGTTCTTGAATCTTATTCTTCGTCCTATTTAAATTATTGCATCGAGTTTAATATGTTGATGTTGAATGAAGCAGATGATGTTAGCATACTGTTAACTGAGACTGTATTTTGTTTTTAGTATTATTGCTACGGTTCTTGTTGGAACTTACTCATCGACTATTAGATATTTGGTACCATCTGAGGCCGCACACCTGCCTCGGTAGCTGAATTGGGAGCCTTTGATGTGTATCGATTGCTGATAGCCCGATAGGAACCAGGAGCCCTCCCAGCGTGCCGGAAACGTACAATTTGTGGACGCTGTAATGTGAATGAGAGAAAACATGAATATGAATAATATGAATAACACTCTGTATTCAAGTTACAATCATTTTCACCATATACAAGCTATAATAAACGAAAATTTCATTAATGTAGATCCTATGGTATGGGAGATCTAGGTGTTCGAAAAACTGACAAAACATATAGATACATTTTTCATGCCATGTCGTTTATAATTGTTTTGTTTGTAAAACAATTAACACTCTGAAAACTCTTCATAAATAATGCACATTGAACTTAGTAACTAGACATGACTTGGCGCATCAGAAGTTCAACTAACTTAAGGTTTGAGCTGCCATTGTTTAAATGTGTAAATAATTTAAAGGCGAACTCTGAGTTCAGTTGAATGAATGAATGAATGAATGAATGAATGAACGGGAGCAACAAAACGTCAGCCATAAATAAATGAATGAGTGTTTGCTTTGCCTTGGGGAAGAGCTACCAGTAGGGCATGATGTGATACATTTGGCATTGTAATATTGTGATATATACATATGTACATATATACATTGAAGTATAAACGTTATCACAAGCCATAGCTCAATTATTTATAATGAAGAGCAGAAGGAAAGCACCAGTAATAAATAAATAAATAAAAAATAAACACATATAACAATTTTAATAGTCAAATAATTGAGCAACTGTTTGCCATTTCACAACATCCATTGAGAGGCCCAGGAGCCAGAGGGGCAATTTTGAGTAGAGTGGCGAGGGGCAAGAGGGGCTACTGCAGCGTCTACACATGTGACCTCAATTGTGGTCCATTGTTCATTTAACGACAACACAATAAATACATAAAAGAGGCATCCCCCACCCCCTGCAACACCCCTCTGCACCCATCACTCCGTCCCTTTCCTAAGTTTGCAGGGGAAAGAAAAGTATAAAATGTTTCAATAATAAAATCTCTGAACCAAAGATAGAAGAAATTGTTGATGCTATTGTTTGTTTGGTATACTTTCTTCTGATTTCCCCCCCTGTCTCTCTCTCACTCTCTCTTTCACTATTCCCATCTTTCACTTCTCTTTGGTTATTTAATATATTTATTTTTCCAGGGGTTTTTCCTTTATATTTCGGGGCAGTCGCATCTAATTGTAATGTCAATTTTTATGCCAAGATTTGTGGCTTTTTAATTTATAAATTGTTTCAATTATTATTATGATTGTATTTAAGTGCGTGCGTATAAGTCCGTGTGAGTCTGTGAGTGTGTGAGTGTGCGAGTGTGCGAGTGTGCGAGTCTGAGTGTTTGCGTGTGAGTGTATGAGTGTGAGTCTCTATCAATGCTTTTGTGCGCCTATAAGAGACCAAAAATTTACGACCCTCTGCCGGGGCAAGGGCGCATAAATAAGCTGAACAAGGCGGCGGTAGTCGTAGAACCAGAAATGGCTCGTAATAATAATAATGTCGCACACACACACATACACACACACACATAAACTCACACACACACACACATAGACATAGACACGCACAGCAACTGCTCTCGATGGCATAAAAACTACCGAAATGGCAATTGTGAATATTAAAAAAAAAACACGAAACGAGAAAAAGAAATGGAAGGAGAAAGAGAGCACAGAGCGTAGAGCAAGCGTGGAGCGAAGAGAGAGCACAAAAGGAAACGAGCAAAGGCAAAGAAAACCGAAATGTTAGCAGTTAAACATTGGCTCTGTCGAGCGGAAAGGGCACAAACACAACGAAAGAGACAGCTCTCTCTGAGAGAGAGAGAGAAAGAGGAAAAATGAGAAGGAGAGAAGGAAAGAGAGCAAGCGAGAGAGCGAGCGAGCGAGCGAATAAGAGAACGAATGAGAGAGAGAGAGAGAGAGAGAGAGAGAGAGAGAGAGATGTGATGTGAGAGAAAACAATAAGTATATTCTATGCAGAAAATACATATATAGCCAAAATGGTAAAACCACCCCTCGGTTGTAGCTTTTAATATTCAACAGCAGCAACAGCAGCAGCAGCACGAGACAAAGTGAAGGGACGCGAGGGGGTAGCAGCATAGCTGGGCGTAAGGGTAAGGTCTCTATATGTGCGCTAGGTTTCAACAGGGCGGCGTCTATGGGCCAAGCAAAGGCTGTGCCAGACCAGACCAGACCAGACCAGACCATACCAGACCACGGCTATGCCAGGGCAAAACCAAAGCCGAAAACTGAAAATACGAAAATACGAAAACTCGCACAAGCCGAACGAGACGAAACGAAACGAAACGGAACGAGACGGAACGAGACGAAACGAAACGCAGCAACAATACGCATTCAAATGTACAAAAGTCGCCAGAGCCCAAAAGAGACGAATGTTGTTCACGAATCGGCAACACAGCCACAACCACACTCACTCACACACACTCACTCACACACACACACTCACACACACACATCTATATAGAGAGCAATACACATTTTATTATATTATTCCTTTACCGTCCAGGATTTGCCTTTGCCTTTTGTACGCCTGCATTTTATTTCTGTATTTTACTTTGCTGTTTTTCTGTTTATTTAAGTATAAACCCAACTCAACCGAGCAAACCCAATCTTAACCTCAACCCCAACTCCAACCCCAACCCCAACCCCAACCCCAACGTAGCCCAGTCCAACCCAAACAAACCAAAGTTTAATAAACTTTCGCATTTTTCATTAGTTTGTTCCAAATTGTTTGTACTTGAAACCCTTATATACCAATTATATATGCATTTCCATATAGAATATATTTCATTTGAAATTTTTGAAATGTTATCTATTGTTCGCAATTCCCCGTATAATTCCATATATGTGCGAAAATTCTAGGCATCTATAAGAAGGAATCTTTTAAAGAAATATATTTTCTTTCTTATCAACTTTTATACAACTTCATAATTATTATATTTCACTTTTAATTAATTTTAAATTTTAATTTACCCTATTTTATTTTAAGGTCTTTTGTTTTTTTTGGTTTGAAATCGTGGCATTTATTTGATTTTTAAATGAACTGAACATTATCTCATTTTTAGTATTTACATTTAATGCTTCCTTTTGTTTGGCGTAACACAAAAGGTAGTCCTGCGCAGGATCAACGAATTCCTGTGAACTCTCGAACTGTACACACTCACACTCACAGGCACACTCACACTCACACTCATAGTCGTACTTGCGTACGCACACACACGCACTCTTAGTCATTGTCCAATGACTTGTATATTTTGCTTCAGCTGCTGTCATAATGTGCTTGCCACCTGCCCCTTCCCTCCTGCCCCTTCAGCCACTTCAGTGCCACCCACCACCCCCTGCTTCAAATACGCATAAAGTGTAGCAC
>JBANCZ010004310.1:0-10534 GCA_037040025.1 Sphaerogastrella javana | reverse complement strand
ACTATACTGCCCCAAAAAACTAAACACAGGGTCCCTACTGTCGGGCCAGTCCCTACTGTTGGATATTTTTTTTTTTTCTCCTCAGTCTCAGAATGGATTACATATGCTTTATGTTTTTATTTTGCTAGTAAATAAATAAATGTAAAATCTACAGTGTATACACGCTATATAAGATAAATGTACGTGTGTGTATGGAGGTATATAATTGGGACCTAGCAACCTGCGCCTTGGCATGATTTCATGATTTCATGATTTCGTTTTCATTTCTTTTTGTTTTTGTTTTACTTTTTTCTAGTAGTTTATTTTGACAGCTGTCATCGCCCGGCATGAGATGTGGAATAAAATGTATGTATAAAAACATTTACATACTCGTACAACTGTCAGTTGCAACATTTCAATTAAATATGATATATGAGCTATTTTACAAGTGGCAACTGCTCTGGAATTGCTTCAACTTTGCCAACATTCCACATGCCACAGCCAAGAGTTTAGGCTTGCTTAATGAAACTTAAGATGCGATTAAGAGCTCTTGATTTGCACTGTGATTACATGGCGAAAACGCAAATTGTTGGCTAAATGCTTACTAGTAGCTAGTGTGTTGGTCTTGATTTGGAGTAATAAGATTGAATGGGAATATTTTTGGATTATGTGTGCTTCATGATATTCAATTTGCCTTTGTCACATGTCCTATTAACTATTTAGCACACTTACTGATACGGATCTATCAATAAGGATAAGCAATTACTGAGCAACCCTGTGCATCTAATTAAAAATATAATAACAATTTATCGACCTCGAATTCACTTTCATGGCCACTTGATTACAATGGCCGGCCCCTTTCAATGCTATGGCTAGGCTATAAGAGCCATAAAAAACGGCGCCAGATTGTCAAATTGACGTCAGACGATAAATCAGCATAACGGTATCGATATGGGTATGGGTACTGATATTGATATGGATATTGACAGAGTGAGTGATAGAGGCGAGACCATAAACAGGCAATAGTCATTGCCAAACAATGAACTGTCTGAATTCTATCGAACTCTATCAGGAAATCAATTAATTTACCCGAATAGCTTAGGGGAATTATTTCGATTATTCAGGGGAATACAACGTACCTCCTTGTAACGCTTCGACAGGCTGCGACAAATGCGCTTGTAGAAGGGCGCCATGTTAGGATCTTCAATTTATTATTACAACTTGGGATCGTTCAGAAAATGTTCAACACAAGTTATACACGATATTGAATTGTAATTTGATTTGAACTCAAGTCAATTGAATATTGGCGCTTGTTATATGGTAATGGTAATCACAATAAATATTTTACAGTTTACATGACGGTCAGCGATTGCTTTAAATTCGCGTCACACTCGGGATTGTAATCGATACTCAAAATATATAGATAAAACACCGATATGTTTTTTCACTGTTTATAAAATTTTATGATGATTTTGTGATTTTCCAGTTAGAGAAGTTTACACATTTCTTATTGCATGTGTGAGTTTTGTATTTTGCGCAGTGGTTTATAACGTATTTTTTATTGGTTTCTGTTTCTTGTATGGATTATATGCTGTATGCTGTATGCCAAGTGTTGCTCTCCGGCGGATCGTAAACATTTGAATGATTCGAAACACCAACGCTGCGAGGCTTTTTATGAGTTTTTCCACCAGGCAAAACAAAAGCACACAGAGAGCGATAGCCATACACAGAGCACCAGAGAGGGGCAAGTGTGAGTGAACAGAGGATGCGCGCGCAGCTAGAGGCGGAAATGAGCCACAAAGAGCGAAACGAGCAGACAGGGAGACTCATGCAAATACGAATAAACACACAGACAGCGAGAGAGTGAAAGACCGTGGGACAGAGAGGCAATTTATATAAAACTATGAACGCAAGGCGGGAGAGGGGGTGGTAGTCATTGTCTACTTACTTGTTGGACAACGATGGTGGCGCGCGGCTGCTTACAAACGGCAGCTGCCTCCAGGGGATTCGCTGTCACATTAATGGCGCCTACTGCCGCACCTCCTCCAGCTTCCTCAAGTGCAGCTTGGGCCTGTGCCTGTGCCTTGGCTTTTGATTTCGATTTGAAGGAACGTTTGCGTGTAGTGTCCGTGGGACTGAGCGATGCGGAGGCCAGTGATTCATTGCCGGGACTGTGCAGGTGCAACAGCTGCAGATTCAGCGTTGAATTGGAGCCATGTTTGGGTGGAATCTGTTCGAATTTGTTGGCAATATCATCGAATTTATTCAGTTCGGCATAGGAGTGATCACTGGGCGAGGAGGAGGACTTGGCCTGCGGATAGAATGCATCCGATTGAGGCACATACTGTTGATTCTCACGTATGGTTGTGTGTATCACCGAGTCCGGGCGTATGCGCTTCGAATTCTTGCGTGATGGCGGTCGTTCCCTGTCCCTATCCCATTCATGGTTCAGCTGATGCTGCTGCTGCTCCTGTTGGGTGAGACGCGAATATTGCTGAAATATATCCGCGCTCATCTTCCGCTCATACACCGAACAGTTCTCTGCCTCATCCGAATCGCTGCTGGTGCTAACTGTCGTCGAGCTTTGGGCAAAACATTCGCGCTGTATGCGCTCATAGTCCAGGGCCTCACGATCGAACGGGAACATGGTGCCGGAGGCAGCCACATCACGCAGACCACGCTCACTGCTGCCACTGGATGAGCTGGAGCTGTACTTGCGCTGTTGCATGGAAGAGGGCGATAGCTGTTGTTGCTGTGGCTGGCTTTGACGTTGCTTTTGGTTTTGGGAGCTGCCAAAGAAATTGGCATCCTTCATGGTGGGCGGCGCCGAATTGATCTTGGCTATGGCACCCGTTGACGCCGAAGGTGTGGTGCGTTTACGTTCACGCTTGGGACTGGTGCGGCGGCTGGACGATGGTGAAACGCTTGGCGAGATGCGATTACGTATAACATTGGCATTAATCGTATCGCGCTCCTTGGCACGCAACTTCTTGCTGCGACTACTCGCACTCGAACTGCGCTCCTCATGCGCCTCTTCACCATTGCTAGCCGCTGCACTAGTCCCAGCTCCAGCAGCACTCCCACCTCCACTGGCTCCGCCACCATTGTAGTGAGCACTGGATGCCCTACGCGCATGCTGTGCGTCCTCCTTAAAGGTGAAGTGACTGCGCGACTTCTCGCTGCTGCGTGCCGATTTCGGTGACTGCGGCGGATCGAATGTGAAGTGCTCACGTACACGTGTGGGCGGTGGCGCCGTGCTGGGCTGACGAGTTGACAGCAGCGGGGTGGTGGATGTTGGCTCACCCGTCAGTATGGACAAACAGGACTCCTGGCTCTGTTGTGTTTGCATGCAAATGAGCAAATGTGTAGATAGAGCTGGCATAGCTGTGTTTGACACACTCACCTCGGTGCTGTCCTGTAGATTCATGTTCGGGCGCGGGGGATAGCGTGAGCAACTCGTTAATTCCATCTCAGTGCCTGCAGCCTCGTGCTCCGAATCGATTTGTATGGCTGTCAGCAGCGGCTCCTCCAGTGAACTGAAAAGCGGCTCGCTGGGACCAGAGTTGTCGCCTGTCACCACGACAAACAGACAACAACGACAAAAACAAAAACAACAACAACGATAGAACAAACCAAATGTAAACCAGATTGATTAGTCGATTAATTAAAAATGGCAATCAATCAATGCAGCTCCTGTTCCCACACCAACACACTCACCTAGATCCAAAGAGTCGCACGTCTCCGAAGTATCCGTGTGCGTCACATTCGTGATGAGCGTACATGCCGAGTCCGTGGATGTATTGATGTTCGTGTCCGGTATAGAAGCCGACGAGGCCCCCATCACAACGAGCTATTAAACACATTTTATAAGTCCCAACGATATTAATTACTATTAAACACTAAATACGGCAGTTCAATTATTGCAAAAATCAACTTTTTCCAATTACGCAGCAAAGCATTGCTAAAATACTGAGAGATCGACGCGCCATGTTTTTTTTTTTTTTCATTTTCCAACTCCTTGATTCTCTTTCGCGGAAAAAAAAGCACTGCAATGCACTTTAAATGCTCTAACCTTATGTGCGTAGTTCTGTTGCCCAATAAGGCATTCAAAGTGCATGACAATGTCAGTGTATGCTTCATTGAAAGGGCAGCAAATATGAGAGCTAAGCAAACTATGAGAATTTGGTGCTGCGCCAAAGCTGCAAGGTAAATGCAGATGATGCATTTGAAAATACCCTGTATACAAAATGTTTTATATTGTGTTTAATATATATATACTATTTTGAAAATATATAGTATAATGTTTATTTTTATTGTTATTATTATTATAATTATATTTAAAATATTTGAAAATCGATATAATGCATCATATAAACAAATTTGCTGATGGAACAGCTCATACTACCCCTTTTACATTCATTGCAGAGCATTGGAACTCTAAAATCAGCAAATTGAAAGAAATTGACTAGAACAAAGGAGAAGAACAATAGAGTTGGCAACACTGAACATTTCGGAGTTGCCATACACGATGATTCTCATACATACATAGCTGATTGTATAGAGAAGAGAACGCTAAAACAAAGCAGAAAACAATAGCATAAACTGCGCGCCGTGAACGAATTAAACGAACATAAGAATACAGAAAAATGTAATGTTAACTCGCTGTTAACTTCGCTTTGCTGGTTTGGCGTTGGTTTTCTGTTAAATTAACAGAGTGACAAATTGTCGGTAGTTTATGTAATGTAATGTAATGTAATTTAGTAAATCGACTCACCTTTGGTACTCCAGCCACGCCCATTGCGTGCATAGCTGTCGCCCCACTCACTGAATTATGGTAGGCGCTGGACACTGTATTCATGGGCATTGTTTGAAGCGGCGTCGCTGCTGTGGATGAATTGATCTTGTTCTTGATACTTCGTCCGCTCTTGAAGTACAGACGACGCAGCGCCGTGGCTGCTGAGGAACCCGATGTGCTGAAGCCATCATTGTCCGAGCCACTGGAGTTGCTGCCCGTCGATAGAATACCCATGCCGTTCAATTGGGCAGCAGCTCGTGCCGCTGTTGGCGTTGCTGGTTTCGATGTGGAATTGGAGTTGGAGCTGATGTTGGATGTGAATGTGGTTGTTGCTGTTGCTGGATTTGTTATCGATGTCGTTGTTGATGTTGTTGTGGTCGCAGGGGGTGTGGCTCGGCTTGCGGGTCGCGTTGCAGACACGAATCTATTGTTAGTGCGTGGCGAGGCATTAGAACTGGAACTGGTTGTGGATGGTTTGCTGGCTACTGTTGCTGATGTCTTCTCGCTGGCTGGTTGACCCAGTGCGAGTGCCATCATTGCCGCGGATCGTGTGCTCATGTAGCAGGTGGGCAGCGGCTTAGACTTGCTGTTGCTGTTGCTGATGTTGGTGTTGCTGTTGCTGTTGATGTTGCTGCTAAGGGTGCTCTTGGTTGCCGTTGCATTGCCGTGTGCTGCATGTGTAACGGAAATTGTCATGGCTAAGTGAAGAGGAGAGTGAGTTCAAACGAGAGTGAGTTACAAAATTTGTAATTGTATTAAATATAACGCTAAGTTTAGGGCGTGTTATAGAAAGCTTTAAATCAATAATACTAAAAATCCGCTAAAACTTTGTCAGGCATTGTAAATACAACCCTTACTGCTTTAGAGATTAAACTAGTTCTGCTTGCGATATTAAACTCATATTAAAGCTTAACTTGATGTAAAGATTAAAGCTTTATTCAGATTCCATATTCATGCATTTCGCACTTAAAGTCTTTCAATGTTTAATCATATTCAATTTTTCAGCCTTTACCATTAATCTAACGTTTAATACAGTGTCATTGAGCTATAAATTGTTAAACTGACTCACTTGTCCCTTACCCCTAGCATTACCCTCTTATCCCTTGACCTCCTGTGTGCATGAACATCTGCTATCAGTTGGACAGTTGAACGCATTCACCTGTATATGGGGTGGATCAAATCGCACGTTCTAAATCAGCAAATAAAATCGATAAATACTAGCGTGACACACGCACCTCATTCAGTCACATACACACACACACTCACACACACACACTTACACACACACACATATACTTATTAAATGAGTCAAGCACTGTGGGGAATTGTTAAAGGCATTTGGAAAGGAGGGTCTGGGCGGTTGGGGAATGGCTTTGGCTCTCAGGGTACTTTACCGTTAGACGTACGGAAGCGCCGTTACGCTAAAATTGGCACGTAAACAGAATTGAGATTTCGAAGAAAACAAAAACAAACAAGTCAATATATAGATAAATATATGTATATATAGATTGAGAGTGTGCGGCCGAGAGGAGATAATAATAATAATGTGATGGTACGCGTATAATCAAATTCCACAAATAATTGAGCTAAAGATGCGTCTAATGAATGTCTGGTTTCCACTCGAATACTCGATAAATGTTTTTGTATTCTTCTTGATAATGTTATTGTTGTTATTGCTGTTTACCTGAACGAGCTGATGCTCAATGAAAATTCTGAATAAATCGAAATGAAATGAAGACAACAACAGCCACAACTATGCGGCAGAGGCCAACAGCCGCACCCTCCTCACCGTACGGCTTTTTTTCAAGAAAAATCTATAAAAAATCTTTGACCCAAAAATATTCGCAACATGACGAACATTTTCATGCCACGCCCCCCTGTGGCGCAAAGGCATTACGAGGCATTTTCGAAGCTTGTTTCCAGCCTTATTTACACAAATGTCAAAGAAACTATGTCAACTCAAGCGGTCGATTGCTGAGTGCTCAATATAACATGTGCTGGACGAGTGGAGGAGTGGGGGGAGTGGATGGGTTTCAACGACTACACTTGAAGAAAATGTGCAAAGTTTTGGGCATGAGATCTTACCTTGGCCACGACTTCTGGAAGTTGGAGAGGCGCCCGTTGTTGTCGTCGACGCTGCGGAGGGTGCAATTGTTATAGGCGTTGTGGGCGTGGCATTGGAGGCTGCGCCGCTGTCGCGAAAGATGGGTGAACCGGGTACATAGCGGTCAGGCTGTAATGGAAAAGCAAAGCAAATGTTATACTAACTTTAATTACTAACCAAATAAAGTTGCATTGTATGTAAATAATTAAACCTTATCATCAGAGCACGTCTGATAAGATATGACCCCCAGAAGAAAACAATCGCAACGCTATGTCACTTCAAGTTTCAGTTTAGATTCACGTACCAGAACATACAACATCAAAGATTGTCAATATTAAAAATCAGAAATCACAAATCAAATTCAACAAGTTGTGACTAGAGAGAGGAGAGACTATTAATAGATGCATAAATTGGAAATAAATTCCCACATGTTGGGATTTTATGTCACATTGGCCGTCGTCTTAGTGTCTATAGATCAAGCAAATGGTGCGTATTCCTATTTAAATGGCCACTAGTGTGTGTCATAAGCTCATCTTTCGCCCAAGTGTTGAGAATATTCAATTTCCACTTAACTAAATTAGCTGTTTTATTTCGAAACTTGTCTATATGTTGTTACTCAGAGTCAAATTTATGACAGCACAACGAAACATCAGGTGAAATTTGAATTGTATTTTCCCTTAGATATACTAGATAAATTCATATATGTATACACTTGGCACGTTCTTCGGCTAATTTTGCATGAGACCTCCACGCGATTCCAAGAACTTTGCTCTGCTGACGTATTTTATATGTAATATATATATATATACACATATCGTATATGTATATAATTTCGTAGTAGAGTCTCTATATGTATGTTTAAGTACGTATAAATGAGTCTATTAACCATAATATAATAACCCAGCTCTGGTTCAGCTGTTGATGCCACTCTCGCTCTCCTTTGACCGCATTTAATTTATCGATTGCTACACAAAAGATGATACAAATCATTTCTCAAAAGATTTCACTGCATAACGCAATATTTTTAGCTCCCCAAATATACCGTGAGACAACATTGCATAGATAATGTGTGGAAAAGATAAATGAATTGTTTGGACATTAATGAAAGCGTATCATTTAGACTGAGGCAAGAGTTTCAATTGCATGGTAAAGCCTTAATACTCTGAAAGATTGATGTTCTCTGAGATTGAATACCATGATTTCCATTTGATTTGTTTACAGTTCTACAAAATATATATATATTACGTCTGAGTCTGACACCTGCTAAGCCCAAATAGATCCAACACATTCATCAAGATAGAAAAATTCATTTCGTACTTTGTAATTTAATAATAAGTGTTAATAAAAGTACAAATATTAGACCATCAGTTTATCTAAATAACAATAAATCCTATACTAAAACTCATCTACAAACAGTGAGTAATCAATTGGTTTATTTACCGTATGAATTAATTAATGATGACTTGTTATTTACTAGTTTTATTACTATCAATATGTCTACTATATGACAATTAGATCTAATCTAATCTTAACAATTGTAACATAATGAATTTGGTCGTGTACTCATTGATCTGCTGATCACTGTGCGTTTGAGTTAATTTGGTCATTTCGAGTGTTATAATTTCGCACGAATGAATGACGAGTGTTCTCTGACTGATTCGCAAATACGGCGAAATGAAGCGTGCCAGTGCCAATGGGGTTTGCTACAGTGTTTTTATGCAGAAACAGAAACAGATACAGAAACACAGTGCAAATTTTGATTTAAAAATAAATCTAAAAAAAAATTGTGTACGATTATATCTATCCACTGATTTTACGACGAATTGTGAATCGTTGTGGATCTGTAAAAGGCCTATTAAAAGAGCACAGTTCATTATTTTGATAGCGAACGATGAAGGATGAGTTTGAGTTCGTTGGTAGTGCCTTTCTTATAGACCAAATAAGGGGGTGAATAGATGGGGGCGGAGGTAGTGCCTCAGTTGTGGCAGCTGTTGAACAAACGCTTGTTTCAAACACACAGGGTCGTTCAGGGGGTCTCAGACCATAGCCAGCAAGGGATTTCTCGCCTGATATGCTTTTAATGACTTTTTAAATACTCTTACGAAAGGTATTTCGATTTGATGCTACCCCAAAATTTGGTTATGTTAAATACTAGAATCGAAAAGAAACAAAACTTATGATTTAAATGTTATAGTTGCTTAGTTCTACAGAATTTTGACATATTTTTGTAAATACTGGATTAAATTGGTTTAGGGTGAATTATGTTAGAAAGGGCATTAAAAATTTGGGCTGCCGATCGTATCAGTTTTCCCGCCGACTATTTATATAAAACGGCCAAGTCTCGTGTCATGAAATTCTGCTTACAACAATTTCTAGCCATTGGCTCTGCCTGTTGCTATTCTTGTTATTTGTTGTTTGTTCTTGTTGTTTTTTGGGTGTCTATTGACGTCATAGTTATTACACAAAACGCATATAGAGTGAAAAGATATGTGTGTGTGGATACATGTCGAGGACGCTGTCGTGCCACTTGGCAAATAGACAGAGAGTCTGTTGCCAAAATTCTCACTTTAATGCAATTAATTTGAATAAAAATAAAATTGAAAACAAACAACAAAATACAGAAAAATTGTATTTTTATATAGATGTTGTTCTTGTTGTCATCTGTTCTGTTGCGCTTCGCTATAAATAAAATCTAAGAAAAGCACAACAACATCATCAGCATCATCAACATCATAATCATCAGCATCATCATCATCATCATCATCATCATCAACATCAGCAACCACATCATCAACTGAAAGCGAAAGGCAACGTCATGACCTCGTTCAATAATTGTGATATATATTCGTTTCATTATATAGTTCTATATGGTTCTTAATTTGTCTACACATCTATATAGTTTATAGTATTCTTCTTTGGACTTTCAGCTCTGCGGTGCTATGCCTGCAGCTACACCATGGACCAAACTGATGCCACCTGCGTGACGAACGCAGCGAATGCCAGTGCCGTGCGGGTGCTCAACTGCACCAAGAAGTATTGCCTCACCGTGCGCCAGGAGCTGATTGTGAGCGTTCTTCTTCTTTTTTTTGCCAGAATATTCTCTGTCACACCCATTCTGCCACTCCCACTGACACTTAAAAGTGCTGCCAGGCTATAAGAAGTAACAAAGCAGCCACATGGCAATAATCCTGCAGCCCAACTATGCACGTACTCGTTTATTCCCCAGTTTAACTCTTCACGTAGGACTTGAATACTCTGCACCACAGCTGCTTCTTCGGCTGCTTGGCTGCTTGGGGTGACGCAACAAAGTGGCAGCTGCACACAGTTAAAGCTGTGGCCCGATTTTTCTTCTTCTTTCTTCTTTTTGGCTTCAGCCAGGAAGAAGTTTGTTGCAGCAACTTTGTAGCCAAAAATTTCCGGTTTTTTTTCCTTTTGCCAACAAATTAGCGAGTCTCACGTAGCCAACGAGGCTATTAAACTAAACTCTGTAACACACACACCCGCTCACATATACTCCACACACACACAAACACCCACACACACCCACACACACTCACACTGCATGGCCAGGACGAAAAACGCAAGACAAAGTGCAGGGTTGCAGAAAAAGTCATTCGGGGGAAGGAGCGAGAGCCACGCGCCCAGGGATAGAGGGC
>JBANCZ010004308.1:0-10539 GCA_037040025.1 Sphaerogastrella javana | reverse complement strand
CCCTTCAGGCTAAACATTTCGCCTACATGAGTTTGTTTTTATGTGCTGCTTTTTCGTTTACTTACACCTGGTACTACGGTGCTTAGCTTATTTTTACCAAGCACTTGCTTTCACTATTCCCATCCCACTTTCACTGCGAGCAACAAACACAAGGCGAGCAAATGACGTCGTCCTCGTCGTCGCCGTCGTCGTCGTCGTCGTAGTCGGCTCTTTGAGGCCACTTTGAGCGGAATCCAACAGATCTCGGCATAGCATTTCATAAGGCATCTGGGCGAGGTTAGAAGTCGTTCAGAATTAGACCGAGCATTTTCTAGGCTTGGCACTAATTATAATTATTTTAAATGCGCTATAAATACGACTAGTTAATGCCTTTGCTCTGCTACTTTGCTATTTCGAATGTGCATCGTTTTAATATAAACGAGATGTATTTTAACAGCGAACTGTTAAATATCACATGCCACTGTTAGCCTACTTTCCATATCTTGGATATTGTGCTCTTTGCACCCTGGGAGCACCTTATAAATTATTGCTAAGATGCCGAGCAATGAGACACGTGCCCTATCATGACATCATCTTAAATCATCTTCTGAACGTTATCTGTCACCCACTCCCCCTTTTATTGTTCTACAGACTCTGTGCCCAACATAAAAAACTACCGCAGGGTGTATTATGTTATTATGTTTGTGCGAATCAAGAATGAAGAGATGGAGATCGCCTTCATGTTTTCCTATTATCTAATGGAAGTGAGCCTTCTCTCTCTATCTCGGTCACTCATTGCTGTGTCTGCTTCTGTCCCTGCATCTGTCTTTCTCTCTGCATCTGTTTCTGTCTTTCTCTTTCATACTCCGCCATGCCCCTCTCTGTTCTTATCTCTCAGTCTCTGTCTGCTTCTCTCTCTGTCCTTGTGTAGTCAAGCAGAGGGTCCTCGTTGTCGTGCACCATCCCTACTGTTCGCTTTCGTTCACATTTCGATGCGTGGTGTTCTCCTTCTTCTTCTTCTTCCCCTCCTTCTTCATCATCTGCTACTTCTACTCTACTTAACAATTTCTTTTTTATTTCAACTGTCTTTCCATGTTCTTTATTACTTTTCTGACAGTGCAGAATTTTGTGTGTTTTGTGTTTTGTGTTCATGCTTCACATTTCTATCGCATCATGTTCTGTTTTTCTGTATTTATGTACACTCATACATATATTTCTCTTGAAATTTCTCCATTATTTCCGCAACATTTGTTCAACAATTAAAATGCTACTTAGGGTGAGAGAAGATGATGGCTGTGAAATAAAACACTTGAAATTATATAGCACCTTTTCATATTCAGTGGTCGTAAAATTTTAATTGCGCTTGCCCGGCGCCTGTTCCAATCACCAATTTGTTCATATTTGATTACATGACAAGACGAATCGCACTCACTCGCACTCATTACTTTGCTTTTCGAATGCCATACAAGTAAATTGGTATCTCTGATACGATGCGTTTGACAGTGATGCCAATTTAGCTTTCAGCTATAGTTGTTCTAGCCGTAAATCCAAGCCAGATCAAAGACAGATCTATATTTGGACTTATATTGTGTTTATTCCAAGAAAAACTTTATAATGTTTTAAACATATATAAAGTTTTGCCAGCAATAAATATTAATAAATACAAATCTGTATGCTTTACTATAAGTTGATCATATAATGTGGGCAACACTGGCTGCTGGATGCGAATATATATATCTGGCCCAAGGACACACAACACACACAATTTCTAGCACGTGCGCAAATTATCTGTAGGCAAAGCGTTTGAATAATATAACAGCTGCAAAAGAGACGCATGAACAATGACAATGCTCTCCCTCTTTCGCTCTCTTTCAGCCAGACTCATCCATCGCCAGGGACCGAACACTAAACTCATTAATTATGGCAATGTCTTCGAACAAACTGACTACTTTGCTGAGCTGTGCTGAGCCCTGCTATGTTGGCCATGAATACAACATATTCTATTGTTGTTTGTACATTCTGCCGTATTTATAATCAGCTTTACCAATGATGCTCATAAACATGAAACATGTTTTATGTGCACGCTTCGATTGTTCTCGCTTAGGGTTTGCATTAACATGGTCCTTATGGCAAATAGTTTTGCCCATTAGTCAGCGCTGTTAAAGCTTTAAGCAGACGTGCAAATACTCTGCATAAGTCAAACATTGTTGCAAAATGTTCTCTCTTTCAATGCAAGCGAAACACACAAAGTCTATCTCACTCTTTCAGAAGCAGCTGATATTGAGCAGCAGCAATACACACAAACACACACACATAAATACACACACACAAAAATGCATGCATAGAAATACTATACTGTATATCTGTCTCACTCTTTCAGCAGCCAATGCTTGCAATGCTCTGGCAACGCTTGTTGATATAGAGCAGCAGCAATCTGGCAACGCTTGTTGATATTGAGCAGCCACACAAACACACACACATGCATGCACAGTATTCTTGTGCTGTATATCTATCCCGCTCTTTCAGCAGCCAATGCTATGGCAGCGCTTGTTGATATTGAGCAGCGCTCACACACACACACACACACACACACATGGTAATAAAATGTTGTATACCTGTCTCACTCTGTCAGCTGGCAATGCTTTTTCAATAACATGGCCGCCTTGATTTATAGTATGTGTGTCTCGTTGACATTTACATGGCTCGACGCTGTCAACTACAAATGTTGACTTAACAGGCAAACTTCAATCATTATGCGTTCCCAGTATTTCTACAGTGGAGAGCATTAATCAAAATAAATCTATTAAGCGGCGAAAATAGCAGTAGCATAGAAGGCGTGGCAGCAATTACAACAACAATAATAATAACAACAATAAAAACAACAATAACAATAACATGCTAGTCCTTGTCAATAGGCGCAAATAAAAAGGAAAATATGTGACAAGCGCAGACGTTTTGCCTACGAGTCCTCACTAAATATAATACAGCTAAAGCGACTTGTCGGTGCCTGGCACTGAGATGTGCTAAAATGTCAGACTAGTAATAATACTAATACTAAAACGTTTTAACTGCTCCTCACATCGAGTTCGTTTGCGTTCTTTATTGCTGATAATGAATTTAATTACAGTTTTAACAAGTTTCATTTGCTGCATGTAAATTAAGAGTGTTTTAGCATGCCTTTAACAGAAATGTTAAGTTTAGTCGATTCTGTTATAAAGGAATTGATTACATTATTACAATTAACATTATTTTCCACTTAAAATTGCGATTTAAAAAATGTGTGTAAACATATTTATATTTATTCAAATAATTATGTTTATGTTTATTAAAAATTTATTAAATATTATTAAAATCATTTATAAAATTGAATTTAAAATATTTAAAAAAAATACTCAAAAGACTAGCTGCTGTTATGCTGACTGGATTAAATTCGCTTCTTTACGCCTTTAGCATAGAGTATCCCATCTTTGCCAGAGTCCAATGATAATAAGTTGCTGGCTTATACACTCCCATCAGGTTATAGCTGGCGTGTGTCGGAAATTAAAGCCGTCAGCAGGCAAAAGCAGGCAGAAGCAGACAGCAGCAGCAGGCAGTGTCATTTCCATTTCCATTTCCATAAGGCATTCCATAGGGTATGCCAGGCCATGGCATGCCATGCCACGTTGCTGCCAATTCAGTTGGTGACAGCAACTGCTGTTGCTGTCTGATGATGTTTTTGTTGTTGCTGTTGCCTTTTTTGGCTCAAAGGCATTTTAATGATTTTAATTAACTGCATGTTTGCCAGTAATTACAACGGCAACAATGCAATTATGAGTCTAGTTCGACCCATAAACAACAGGCTGAGGTTCTAAGCGAACGGCTCTAAGCCACTGCTCCTGCTCCTGCTCCTGCCACTGCCACTGCCATTGCCAGTGCCACTGCCTGCACAAGGACATCGGCTTTTGTCTCTGGCCCCGTGACACACACACACACCTCAGTTGACACAATAATTACATGCACACAGGCAAAGCCACCATTCACCCACATACACCACACACATGCACACACACCCAACTCTGGTGGTGCACAGCAGGCTATATGAGCCTAGGATAGAGGTCGGCCGGGTCGATGGGGGCACATTTCATATAGTCTCCTATAGTTCATAAAAGCATTGGTCGTTTGCTGTTGACAGTTTTCGCCCACATTGTGATATTGATGTGGCATAGTGTGACCAGCCTGTTAAAAGCAACATTTTCAATTTAACTACATTTACTACATTTAATTCGAAAAAGAAAACAATTTTTTACATAAATAAATTCTATAAATTTTGTAATTATTCAATACCATTTGAAAGGCTTACAAATTAATGAAAATTTAATTTAATTCTTAAATATTATTATGTGATTTTTTATATAAGTTTTAATAGTATTTTAGCCACTGTGCGTACAAGCACTTATTACTAATACGACATGTGTGGCACACTCAAAGATGGAACATGTGTAATTATGGCTAACAATGCTGGCCTGTCCTTGAGTGTCATTGATGCCCGCAACTTGTTGCATTTGCCAATGGGCGTGGCAGCTCATAAACGTAAGCAGCAACTATATAATGACCTGCATTATGACATTGATCATCATCATGAGGAACAAACGCTGTTGCCATGTCGCCTTTTGACTTGCTCTTCCTCTCACTCTTGCTCTCTTTGGCTATTTGGTTCTTTGGCTTTGTGTGTGCTTTGACCGTAAATATCAAGTAATTTTCTGCAATTTTTCTGCACTGTCAATTGATTTATGGCTTGTTGCTGCCAGTTGTATGGCGCCCCCAGCCTCACTCCTCGGCCACCCACTGCCGACAGGCTGACTTGCCATCCATCTGCTTTGTTTGCAGTACAACAAAAAAATAAAAACCAAAGAGACAGAGGGAAAAAAAGAAAGGAAAAGCCAAGTGAATGTTGTCCCATATCTGAAATATTGCGCCTGTGGCCTGTGGGCTGTCAAGTGGTGCTACCACCACACCCTATACCCTGTACGCAGCGGCTCTAACGGCTCTACTGCGCCCCTGCGTAGAGCCTGCCATTGTATGCAAAATGTGTCGCCGTTGTCCTGTGACTGTGCCTTTACCGCTGACCCCCCACTGGTGTGTGTGCGCGTGTGTGTGTGTGTGTGTGCTGTTGTTGTGGCCTGTATCCTGGAAGGCCCCTCAGTTGCCACGTGCTTTGCCTAGGGACCGCCCGCATGGGTGTGACCGTTTTACAAGAAAATTCGTTTAGTGAATTTCATTTACATATTTTTTTTCTGTTAAAAAAGAGACCAAAAGACAGAGAGAAAGAAAGAGGGAGAGAGAGAGAGATAGAGGCAGAAATGTTGTAATATTTAGTTGTTGTTGTTGTTTGATGTGTGCTCTGCTTGTGCGTCGCCTCATGAGGCACGTTTAATAAGGCGTTACTCATACGCCATGCGGTGCGCTGTGCTGCGCTTAGGGTGGCGATATCATCTGTGTAATTGGATCAGTGGAATTTGCCACAGAAATGCCGTTAGAACGCTGCCAGCTACATCACTCAGTGCGTCACTCTGTCACTCACTCACTCTGTTAGTCAGTCAGTCAGTCAGTCAGTCAGTCACTTTGTCAGTTAGAGCGTTAGAAGAACTTTAATTTGCTTTGGCTATATTATTTATGCAAATGGCATAATTCAATTGCCTTGTAATTGCCAGGCAGTTTAATTAGCTTGTTATGGTCTGGTTCTACAGAGACATACATATAGTGAAAGAGAGAGAGAGAGAGATAGAGAGGGAGAAAGAGAGGGAGTGAGATACCAAGGCTAAACCTAGTACAGAAGGGTTACTCATTTCATTTTATGTAATTTTCTGCCCATGCATATCTACACCAAACAGTTGCCATTTGTATAAATTATGATCTAATAGACCTACACATTAAATATTATGTATTTTGAGGGCATAATATTTAATCAAGGCATGTGCATAAAATAAAGATTAAATTTGGAGCAAGGGCTTTAAGCATAAACCCAAAAAATTACAGCTGCAGCTTGGCTTAATAATCCACATATATATATATATATTTTTTTTTTTTTTTGCTTAAAAGTCTAATGTGTGCTTATATGTGTGTGTGTAATTGATATTAAATTCTACGGTTTTTTATATGGCACATGTTTATTATCTATTGCCTGGTGCATGCCACAGACTTGGCCGAAACAAATTGCCACCTCTGAGAGCGCCACTAACAAGCATCCGAGTCAGCTTGGTCGTAATTTTAAACCGTTGCGCTGACCGCAAACTAGCAGCAGTCATAGGGGATATAGTAAGGGATGGGGTTAGGGGAAGGGGGAATTGAGATTGAAATTGGAATGGGGGCTGTGGTGTGCAAGCAGAAACCGCAACCGGCCACAGGACGCACATCGTGTTGACCTTTTGCCTGTGGCATGTGGCAAGAGCCTCGACTAGGCGCAGTAACTGTAACGCAGCACATTAAAATGCAGCAGCAGCATCTGTATATATATATATAAATGTGTGTGTATGTGTGTGTGTGTGTGTGTGTGTGTGTGTGTATTTGTGTATATATACCGCAAACTCAAGGCAACTGCGCTGCGCATTTTTCATTTTTTATCCGTAATTCCATGCTGCAGCATCTACAGCTTTTGGCTTTTTATTTATGGCGCCCACATGCAACGCGCAACTACACCTTCGAGATTTATGGGGGCGTGTCTTAGTTGGATGAATCAGACCAACACCACCTTCTCCTTCTACTCCTCCTGCTGCTTGCCTATTCAACTGGCAATCAAATTTAGTCGAAGCTAAAGCTAATCACATTTGGAGCAATCAAATCTAAACACTCAAATGCCAAAATCCCAATGTTTGCCAATTGCTGCACAGTGGGCACAAAGTGTTGAATAAATATTTTATCGTGTGTTAGCCAACACTCAATTTATTTAGCACATTTCCAACACTGATTGAGTCATTTGTTATTGCAGATGTGCCAAGAAGGAAAATTATATTATTTTTCGCACGCAAAACAATATGAGATTAGCATTTTCGGGACACTGTTTTCCGGGAAGAGGCGAGAATGGGTGTGGTTCCTTGGCTAAAACTGAAAAGCATTTTCCATTAACGCATTATTGGGGCTGAGCTGAGCAGCATTTTCCATGTGACTTGGGCCAAGTTGCCAAGTTTCCACTTGTGTTAACCAATAATGTATGCAAATCCAATTTTGTGCTCCATAAGCTTTATTAGATGCCAAAGTTGACACACTGACTGACAGACAGACAGACGGCCGCACAAAAGGACAGACATACACGACAACAACAAGCTCTGTCTATTTGATTGACTGACGACACTGACAGACAGACAGACAGACACACTGACATATGTCTGTGTAAGAACTGTCAGATTTTCTGCTTAATAGAAGTTGCTGCTATGCCTAAGTCAGCATTTAGTACTTGTACTAAATGATTTCATTTCATTTTCTTTCTATCAATCAACTGGCTAGTTTAACCAGGTGGCAAGGTGGTCAGTAGGTCGGAAAAACGTGCCCGTCTGGCATCCTCAAACACAGATAAACGGCAAGAGGAGCCACAGCCACAACACGTTTCGGGCATTTTGAGTTATTGCCAGAGTTATGTAGAAATTCGTTTTATATGGCACATGTGCGAGCCAGTTAATTTTACGATTCTGACATTTTCCCCACTGTCGTCAGCAGAAAAGTTTGATTTTATTTGCTGTTTGTCGTTTGCCCAAAATGCCAAGGCTTTGCCTTTGCGCATAAAACATTGCGAATCATTTGATCAGCTGTGACGTCACAGAAAACATCGAAAAAAAATAACTGACTGGCGGTCTGACAGTGTGGCAACGCCAACAAATTGTGCATGGCTTGTGAATAAATAAGATCGTCTTTGACTACACGCTGGCCAAATTGGCTACGCTGATAGAACTCTTACACTTTGCTGCCATATGAATTTTGTTTGAATTTCAATCAAAAATTATTTATGAAAAAGTTTTCTGTTCTATGCTATTTATGTTTTTAGAATACAAAAATATTTAAAACATCAAATACAGCGAATAAGTTGATTAACTGTGACGTCACAGCAGCATCTAAATACTAACAGAGTCTTTGCTAGTCTGGCAACGCCAACAAATTGTGCATGGTTAGAGAATGTGTGAAGATCGCCTTTGGTACGCTGCAATTGTAGACATTTCGTCCGGTGTGGCAACGCTGGCAAATCGCTTACGCTTTGCTGCCATTTTAATTTCATTTGGATGCGATCTTTGTACGCTGAATTAACTTTAATCAACAATAAATTCAATTTCGTTTCACTTAGCTTGCTTTTTCTTCGCTCGTTTTGCTGCTTTTTGCTCGTTTTTGCCGCTGTCTTGAGCTGCAATCCATCATTTTGGCTTATCCCCAGCTGTCCTGCCTTTGAATTAGGCTCGTTTGCCATATACCTGTAGGTGCATACATCTGTGTGTCTACGCATGTGTGTGTGTGTGTGTCTGTGTGTGTGTGTGTGCGTGTGTGTGTATGCTAATTTCATTTACATTGGCTGCTTAATGATTCGCCTTAGCTGCTGCTGTGCAAAAGGTTCAGCTAAATAAAGCTATGCCAATCTCTCTCTCTCTCTCTCTTTCTTTCTTTCTCTCCCTCACCACCTCTTCCCCTCTTTCCCTTTGCCTACGCTGTTTACTTATGCATGTGGCATAACCTTAGCTGAGACGTCGGCTACGTGTCCTGCAGGTAGACAATAAAAAAGCAACAATGCCACACACACACACACACACACACGCACAGCGAGATATATATATATAATCTTGCCACAGCCTTGATGATGATATACGAGGGGAGGTGTTGGCTATGGGGGCTGTGCGTAGTAGCAACACTTAGCCACAGGGAACACAGGGAACGTGATGGGGTATCCTGTGGACAGGCCAGAACAGGCAATCTTCTCCAGCTCATTCTGCAATGCGATGCGACTCTCCCTCTCTCCCTCTTTCTCTCTCTCTCTCTCTCTCTCTCTCCCTATGTGTGTGTGTGTGTGTGTGTGCGTGTGTGTGGCTCTAGCATTATTCCTGCTTCAGTTGCTTAGTTTTGCTGCTGCGCAAAATCCAAACTAATAATGACATTTTGCAAATTATTCCACATCGCACGCTGCTTGACACACTGACACTCAAAGGAGAAAAAGCAGAAACAGAGGCACGGAAAGGGACAGAGACAAAGACAGAGAGAGAGAGAGACTAAAGCAGAAGCAGAGACAGAGACTGAAGCAGGAGCAGCAAAAACAGTTGTAGTTGTAGGAGGAGAAGCATCAGCCGTAACAGTAGCTGGAGCTGAAGCTAATGTTGGATGGTGCCAGGTAGAAGGCGGAGCATTGGTTGTGTGGGTGTTGGTGGTGGTGGAGGAGGTGTTGGTGGTGATGTTGGTGGTTTTGGTTCTCCTGGTGTTAAATTTATTTGCTGCCAGGTCTTCTGTGTCCTCGTCACGTTGTCATTGCCATTGCCACGTATGTGTTGCATAAAATTTTACAGTTACCACAGCGTCAGCAGCAAAATGAAAATATTTACCAGGTGCCAGGCATGCCTAATATCGTTTCAAGGGTAATCTCTGTCTCTCTCTCTCTCTCTCTCTCTCTCTGTCTCTCTCTCTCTTTCTCTATGTGTCTGCTGCAGCCCGTCGACTTGATGAAATTTTTGTTTTGTGCCACATAAAAAACTGCGAACTTTACTTTGATTTACTTGTTTAGATATTTATGTTTGCTTACTCTCGGACTAACATTTCTGTTATATATACATAATCGATAAAAATATTTGGCAGTTTCGAGCTTAAACATTAACATAATTCAGGAAATTGCAGAACAGAGCATTGCATTAACAGAATGACATTAATAGAATAATGTTAATAGCAGAGCAGAGTACAATATTCACAGAAATATGTTAACCATCGACCAGAGAACAACATTAACAGAATTCTGTTAAAAGCAAAATGACATTAAGAATGACTGCGGAACAGAATTATGTTAATAGCAGAACACAGTATAGCATTAAAAGCTTTAATAATGACAACATTAACAGAATTATGTTAATGGTAAAGCAGAGCGTAGCATTAACAGAATTATGAATATTGACATTTACAGAATAATGTTAATAGCAGAACAGTGCACAAATTTAACAGAATTCTGTATAGTAGAATAAACAGTATATTGTTAACAGCATAGCATAGTAAAAGGAATATCAGCATTAACAGGATTATGCTTTTGCTGGAGAGCAATTTTAACAGATTTAATAATGGCAGCGTTTTGTCAATAGCAGCGATGTAACATAACAGCAAAATCAAAATATTGTATAATTTAATTACGCATATAACAGATTGTGCAAGTATAACAAAAAGAGAAATGCAATTCATTTAACATTTCCTGTAGAAATTGTTACTGCTGCTGGCATAACATTTATTTGTATCAATTAGGTTGAGTTTGGTAAGAGAGAGAGAGAGAGAATAAGAGAGATATAGAGAGAGAGACAGAGAGAGAGAGAGAGAGAGAGAGAGATAGACAGAGAAAGAGATAGAAAGACATAGATCCAC
>JBANCZ010004307.1:0-10540 GCA_037040025.1 Sphaerogastrella javana | reverse complement strand
ACTCACAGCTACTTGGACTAGCAAACACACACAGACAGCTAGACTGACAGACAGATGAACAGAAAGACTCACTAAATCTATGTGAGCTCAAAGCTCATTGACCAAAACAGTCAGTGCCCCAGTCTACAGTCTACCAATCTTTTAGCCTCTCCACATGCCGCAATCTTTCGTTCAGTTCAGTTGAGTTGAGTTTGAGTTCGAGTTCTTTGGCTTGCAATCTTCAATCTAGCGACTTACCGTTAAGCTCAACTCTAGGCGGCCCATTAACAGTTAAGCGGGCCAATTACCAATGCGTATAATTGCTCCACACACACTGACTTGGAGTAGGGAGAACTAAGAAACAAGAGGTCGATCTCCTACGATGAGGCTCTAGCTGGAACTTGCACGATAATGGCATCCAATCACTCAAGTGTCCGTCTGTCAATCAGCTGCTCATCAGCTGTCCAGTTAGCACCAGCATCAGCACCAGCAGCAGCGAGTATCTCTGGCTGGGGGTGTAGCGGGTGTTAGTTACATTTGCTTGAGCTATGGGGTCTGTTCGACCTCCCCTCTTTCAACGTTACAGTCTGTGCTGTAATTCTATGGCTGCTTTGCCTATGCTATTTGTTGCGCTCTTGCTGTTGCTTCTTCTTCATCTTCTTCTTCTTTTTTTCATTTCTACTTTATTACAAAATTGACCCACATATTTGTTGTTGTTTACGTTTTGTTGTTGTTGTTTTTTGCGCTACAAGCGAGTGGCCATTATACAGCGACAGATACACAGATACAGAGCCACAGATACATAGATACTGATACAGCTATAGCCATATCTGTGAGTGTGTGTTTGGGTGTGTTGGTTTGGGTGTGTATGTGTGTGTGTGCGTGTGTTTGTCTCTTGTTATTTATTCATTATTTTATTATTTTAGTTATTTTTGTTGGCTCACTTTCTGTGTCTTCTTCGGCGCTTTAATCGCCGACTTTTTTCTCTCTCTCTCTCTTCGATGTATCTCTGCTTCTTCTGCTTGTTTTTTGGTCTTTTTTTTTTTTTGGTTCACATGACAAAATGCTGAAGTGTGTTGTGTGTATCGTGACATTAATGAACTTATATGGGATGGACAATTTAGATTTGATGTGTCAACAATCTTTTTGTGTGTGTGTGAGTGTAAGTGTGAATGTGTGTGTGACGTCTATGGACTCGTTCGATTGTATGGATTGTGCCTTATGTCAGTCAGTCAGTCACTCTGTCAGTGTGTGTGCGGGTGTGTGCTTGTATGTGGGTATATCTGTGTATATCTCTATATATTAGTTGGAAAAAGGGTGTGGCTTTTGTTTAGGGTATTAATTGACGCTCGCTTCTTCAATGCAGACCAACATAAAGCGCAAATTAAGAAATCCATAATGTGAATTTCGAATAAGGAAAATCTGTCAAAATTTCATCGATAACATGTCAACTTAACTGTTAACATTCTATCTAAAAATTCGCATAATCCTCAACATTTTCAGACCTTTGAGAACAAAGAGGTCCCACTTTCAGGCACCGACCCTACTGTTGCATATTTTAATGACAAAATCTTCATTTATTCATTTCCCTAAGATGATCTAGTATGAATTTCATTCATATAATAAGCTTTACTTCAATACGATCAAAACCTATACCTCATATGGCTAAATATTATTTAAGTATATCTCACATGAAGTGCTAATTATAGCAATTATTTTGTGAATATCATCAGCCTTAATTCATTGTGCAAAAAAAAAAACGAATTAACACTGCAATTGCGCTAATGCACTAGAATTACTTATAATTAATGCGAATTTTGCAACAAATGCAATTGTTAACAAAAAGTTGGCTTAACCGTTATGCGCATACACCCGCAACACACACATACACTCACACACACACACACATACACACACACACAGAGGCATAGAAACAACAATTGACATTTTGGTGCCAAGTATAGACCGCAAACTGTTTTAGTTTTGGTTTTTTGGTTACTCGATTTTAGTTTCTTCTTTTGCTGCAACATTTTTGGCCACGCTTCGTTGCAGCCACAAAGAGGACACAGTAACAAATGCAGATACGTAGATACAAAGATACATAGATACATAGATACATAGATACATAGATACATAGACATATAGATACATAGATACAAATGCAGTTAGCACTGAGTGACCTCCAAATTGAATAGAATACAAATGCCTGAGACAGCGACAAACTGAGACATAGATTGACAGAGAATAAGAGAGAGAGAGAGAGAGATAGAGAGAGGGGAGCGAGAAGGGGTTGAGGTGCAGCATAGAGACACCTCGAACCCTCCATAATGTGTGGCAAGGTGCAGGCGAGCAGAACCACAGTAACCGCATCGTGATCATGATGATGATGATGATGATGATGGTGATCATAATGATGATTAAGAAACTCAGTTCTCAACTGTCTGTTTAATAAGTGCATGTCATATGTGTGTATGATTATGTTTGTCTGTGTGTGTATGTGTGTGTGTGTATGAGAAATGAAAGCTTCATATACATATTGTGTTAGCTGTTATTGTAATTGTGTGTGTGTGTGTGTGTGTATGGCGGCTGTCATAGACTCTGACGACCTATTCAAAATGGCAAACAGAACAGAACCAAAAACAGAGAAGACCTAAGACCAAAGACCAAAGACCAAAAGACCAAATGGACTGCCAGCTGAGGCAGAAGTCGACAAAGTCGGCAAAGTTGGCAAGGGACAGCCTGTGGGCTGCACATTCATTAGATAGCAAATACTAACACACACACACTCACACTCACACTCATACTCACTCACACAGACAGACAGACAGCTGAGGCCTTGGCTAGGGCTTTTATAGTGAGCGCCTTTTAATGTTGCTTTTATTGCAAAATGTATTAAAATGTGACACAGGTGGTGATTGGGCTGAATAACTAAGTGACAAGAGCAGCAGGAGCGACGATGCAGCATATGTAAAAGGCGGCCAAAGATAGGCACAAAACACACACAAACACACACACACAAAGCACATGAACACACACCAACACAGGCTAAGACCAGAGACAGGCAGAGCTTCCCTCTGAGCTCTGTTGATGGGCCTGCTAAATGATGTTGATGGTCGCTGCTGATGAGACATGCGATAAAAATGTATATGACTTGGTTGTTGCCTCTGTTGTTGTTGTTGTTGTTGCTTTTATTGTTGTTGTTGTTGTTGTTGTTATTGTTGATGTTTCTTGGCTAATGACTGTGCCCAAAAAACGCAGAAGACAAGTTTAAAGTAGGTTAAATGCTGTGTGGTAGCAAGAGGGCAGCTTTGCCTCTCTATGTCAAACTTAAGAAAATGCTTTATATGAAAACTTTTATAAAACACAAACACCCTGAATTAAAAAATGAATAAATTGAAATTATTTTGTTAATTTTAATTTTATAAGTTTATAATTGTTATGCGTCAATAAATGGTAAATCAATATAAATATATATTTATATATTTTATATATTTTTGGGAAATATTCATTTTAATCATAATATTTAGAAGTAAATCACCATTTGTTTTAAATATTAATATTTTTGATATATTTTGGCAATTTCAATTTCGATATAATGTTGATGTTTGGAAGTAAACATCATTTACATTTATATATTTTATATATTTTTAGCCACTCTAAATGCCAATTAAATAATTAATATTTAATAGTAATCTGCATTTATATCATATTTTTAAATATTTTTAAATATTTATTAATTTTTGGGCAATTTCAAATTCAATTGAATGAATATTTATACATATTTTTTATATTTTTAGCCACTTTCAATTTCAATTTCAACAGTCTTACAATTTCATTAAATTTATTATCGTTTGTTTGTTTTAATTGAACAATTTCGAGAAGCGCAGCCAAGTTCAAGTATCAGCCATATTGCTTTCATTAGATACAATCCTTTGTTGTTTCTTTTATGGATTTTTTTTATAGTGTCAATTAACTTTTGTCTAAGCCTGTAGCTCTAAAGTAGCTGCAGTTTTATTTTTTAGAGCATTTTTTTTATGCGTGCTTTCTACATGTCACGCTCACTAAATATCTAGAGTATGTGTGTGTAAGTGTGTTTTGTGTGTGTGTGTGTGTGCGTGTGTAATTTGTACTGCTGCAACTCTTTAGGAGCGAGCCCTTAAGCTAATGTGTGCCCATTTCACATTTATGCGTAACTGCACTTGTGCCACGCCTCAGCTCATTAGCAGAGACCCAGACGCACCAGACAGACAGGGGCACAAGTAGTTAGAGGAGGGACACAAATGCACAAAGGGAGTAAGACAGAGAGAGAGAGAGGGGGGGAGAGAAGGGGCAGAGTGCTTGGCAACGGGCAGCGAGCTGCGACTAAAGCAAACTCCATAAATTCAGCATGGAGCTGCATCTGCAATTTTCACTTGCACTTTGCAGCGAGCAGTTGAGTTAATTTTATTTGCAAAATAAAGCGAAACAAACTTTAAATGGAGTCAAATGCCAATACACACAAACACACAGAGTGAGAGAGGGAGAGGGAGATAGAGAGAGAGAGAGAGAAAGGACAGGGGCAGGGGACGAACACAGGCCAGACGTCTGCAGAACAAAGATTGCACACACCGCGGCAGCAGCAGCAACTAAAGCAAAAGCAAAACCAAAACCAACAACACGAACAAAAAAAGTTCAAACGCCAGACAAGGATGCACCAAAGTGCAAAGGCAGAGAGCAGCGAACAGCGGGCAGCGGGCAGAGAGCAGCGACCGACGACCGATGCACAACGAACGAGCGTGCAAAGGGGGAAACGTCAAAGCACTCGACGCAGCAGACGACGGCGACGTCAGCGACGGCAGCGACGATGTTGCTGTAGCAGTGCTTCAGAAGCGGAAAGCAAAAAGGATTGAACAGCAGCAGTGAGCCAGACCAGAGAGAGAGAGAGAGAGAGTGAGAGAGAGAGAGAGAGAGAGAGAGGAGAGAAGGAGTAAGAGAAGAAGAGGGATAGTGAGAAGAAGAGCAAGCACCAGGCAAGGGCAAAGAGGGAGAGTCAAAACAGCAGGAGGCAATGGCGACACACGTGAAGACGCAGCAGAATACACACGCACAGCCAGCATACACACACACACACAAATGCACACACGCACACACGTACACATGCACATAACGAAGACTGAAACAAGAACAAGTGCATTGACACTTTATTGCGATGATGACGACGACGACGACGACGACGACAGAGCGACGACTGAAAAGGGTGAAGCACCAAAGAAACAACTAAGACTGAGACTGAGACTAAGACTGAGACGGAGACGGAGACGATGAAAGCAACAGCAACAGCGACGTTGGCAGCGCTGCATTTTGATAGCAGTGCGCTGTTAATATGTAAAGAATACAACAACAGCAGCAGCAACAACAGTAACAGCAGCAATAACAGCAGCAACAACAACAACAGCAAGAGACAGAAAGGGATCGACCTCTGTGGCCAGACATGCATACACACACTCAGCTGATCAAACGACAGCGAGAGTAAGCCAGAGCGAGACAGCTAGTGAGAGCGAGCACATACACACTGCAAATTGTAAGAGAGAGCTTCAAAAAGGGAGACGAAGAGAGATTTAGAGAGAGAGAGAGACTGAGAGAGAGAGAGCAGAACTGAGCGCAACTTAAAGCATGCCCAAAAGCTGGCGAGCATTGCACTGCGAAAAAGAAGACACACACACACAAAAAGAAAAGAAAAGAAAAAGAAAAAGAAAACGAAGAAAAGTAACAAAAAAATGTACTTCTTTTTCGATGTTGTTGCTGCAGTTGTTTCTGCTGTTGCTGTTGCTGTTGTGTAGAGCTTTTGCTGGAGCCGGTAGCTGATTATGAGATTGCGAAACGAGTCTCTCATTATGTGTGCGAGTGTATGCATGCGTGAGTGCGTGTGAGTGCGTGTGAGTGTGTGTGAGTGTTTGTTTGGCTGGTCGCCCGATGATGACGATGACGTTGCCAAACAATGAGCAACAACAAAAAAAAAACAAAAATAAAAGAGTCAAGAATGAAATGCGACCAGCAACAAAGTAAAGATCGCAAACGACGTTTATAGTTCAACGCACCGCCTGAACGCAAACTCCCTAGGCCCTAGGGACTGGGATCTGCAGCGTTTGGCCAATGGCCAATGCCCTGCAACGTTTTGCACATCTCGTGGCTCCTTATATACAGAAAAATACAACAACAAAAACATCATCACTCACCCGCTGCAGCCTCCACTTCCACCTCCACCCTTCATCCTCCTCTATAGTATGTGGTAGTCAGCCATTGTCGGTCATTGATCGTGCGTGCTCGTAATGAAGCCAACGACTCGTTCACCCGACTCATTGAGTGCATGATCTGATCAAACTCAGTCCATCCGATCTGATTATGTTGACAGACTGAAAGAGAGAGTGAGAGCCACCCACACTTCAGCAAACAGACGAATCAACGAATAAACGAATAATATTCATAAAAATAGAGTCGAACAGCTTCCACTGATAAGAATTAAATCTCAAACATTCCGATTAATGAGGTCTTATACAAACATAGAATAAAAGATTATAATAAATATAAATATTTGAATATTGTATTACATCAGCGATTGTTGACTCTTCGATCGATTACAATCGATTTAATCTCTTCTCTATATAAATATAAAGACTATGATAAAGCTTAATCATTGACTAAACTATATGAGTGTGAGCTTAACACTCATAAGTCTGGATAATCTGTTTATGCACAATTCGCAACTCAGCTGAAATAAATTAATCACGCTCGGGGAAAATACGATGTTGACACAAGCAAGCGGTAGAGAGAGAGAGAGAGAAAGGGGATAGTGGAAAAGGGAGAGAGATAGAGTCAAAGCTACTGAAGTGCTGTCCACAGCATTAAAGTGCCATATAAATAAACATAATCTGCAAAGATCTCACCCAAAGCTGTTTATACAGATGCCACAGCTTAAAGAGTTGATTATGAGGATTATGGAGAATGATTATTAACGAAAGAGAAAGATAGAAAAAGAGGGAGGCAAACTATACTAAGTTTATTAGTGAGCTGTAAGCTAAAGGTTAAACAATTAATTAAACGTTGAGCTAACCCAACGACTCAGTCATTGATTGATTACATTCATTCAATCACTGCAGCCTCAGATCATCATGTGTCAATTCGATGTGTTGCTGCTGCTGCAGCTTTTTGAGTAGCAAACGCTCGCACGCCCACGCCGCCCACACTTGTGCGGATCATCTGATCATCAACATCTGTAGCCCAGAGATGAGGCTACTGGCTTAGCCATTGGAAGAGAGAGAGAGAGAGAGATCATTGATCTTACCTACTTGGCGCTGCTAATTTGTATTATTAATTCAATCAATCACAGTCCGCACTCGCGCCCTAACGATGCCCAATCACAATCGATCGACAGAGCAGCGATTATTGATCTCTCTTACACACATAAGCACATACACATTTAGAAGCATATATAAATATATATGTATATGTATGTATGTATATATCTCGATTGGCATTTCACAAATGCGCGTTGTTCTAGTTTTTCGCAGTCGATGCGAATTTTTGATGTTGATGTTGATGTCGATGCGATGTTGATGTGGATTTAGATGTGATTTTAGTTGTGAATTGTATATGGTTGATGCCCGATGTCCGTTTGTCCGTTTGTCCGTTTATCCGTTTGTCCGTTTGTCCGTTGTCTGATTCGCATTTCGCCTTTACTTTTGCCTTTGGCTCTTGGCTAATTTAATTGTTTGCTTTTTCATTAAAGCGCTGGGAGCGGTTGGATGTGGGCCACTATTTAGCTCATGGAAACATTTATAGTATAAACGCGCCTCGCATGGCTAGTCTGTCCATTCGTACGTCTGTCTCTCTCTCTGTGTCTGTCTGTCCGTCCGGCCGTTCAGCGTTTAATTCGCTAATTGCTAATGCGCCCATCGCTTATCAAATTGGAGCATCGCGTCGTTTTATTTGCCTCTGCTCTATACTTGCTGCTGCTCTCCCTCTCTCTCTCTCTCTCTCTCTCTCTCTCTTTCTTACTATCTCTCTTCTCCTCTCTTGCTCTATCTCTCCCTCTCTCTTCCTTCCTCCCTTTCGCTCTTCTGTCCTATACTTTTTTCATTTTTCTGGCGACCGTCTGATGTCTTAGAATTCGCATTTACCGCCTGCTGTTGCTGTTGTTCTTGATGTTGCTGCTGTTGTTGTTGATGTTGCTGCTGTTGTTGTTGCTGTTGCTATTGCCATTGTTTGTTTTAATTTAGCTACACATTTTAGTTCAAATATTTGATAAGCAGACGAAGGTGGAGGCAGTGCCAGACGACGGACGATGGACGAAGAACGAAGAGTAAGGAACGAGGGAGGACGGAGGACGGACGTCTCTGGCATTTGCGTAACTTTTGGCATTATTATATGAGTAATGCCCCGTTTGGTCGTCCCTCAACTTGTTTACTCTTGGAATTGCTTCCGCTCGTAAAAAAAAAAAAGAAAATACTAATGTTGTTGCTGCCTCGCCGCTTCCTTGCTTTATCTCTGCCAAACACTCATAAAAGAAGAGAAGAAGCAAAGGATCTCAAGTTTATATAATTAACATTTTCACAGCTCAATTTGTGCAATTTTTATTGTTGCTTTTTTTTGCAATTTTTTGACATTTGCCTGCAGCTTACGTTTGCCAAGTTGGCATTAAAATTTAATTTTGGTCTTTAAGTCGCGGCCAAATTGGGTTCAATACACGTTTAATGAGCATGCCATAAAGCAAAGTTCAGTGGCAGGATGCCATAATATATATGTACGTACGATTATTTTTATTATGGCAGCAGTTTTTAGAGCAGATCTTTTAATTTTTTAAATTTTTATTTCGATTTTTTAATTGTCTAGTAAAGCGTATTTCCCGCTCTTATCAATGCAATGCCATACAAAAAAAAAATATAAGCCCCAAATATTCATTCAATTGGATCCCAAAAATCTGATATAATTATATAAAGCGCCTTATATATGGCTAATCGGATTAAGATGCGATTTCAACACTTAAATCAAAATTTTAATTAATATACTCAAATTAAATAGAACTCGTTATGGATTTACTTTCTAATTTTAGCACTGCAGCTAAACAGATTTATTTCTATGGATACGTATATATTTGTGTAATTTATGTGTTTAAACTTCTTTGCTGAGAATCTATTATTATCATATTTACACTTTATTGTAGCCCTAATCAAATGGCAACGAAGTTGCCCTCATTTTTTGCTGTATCTATGCAACATTTTCTGTTTGGACAGCCTCAGGCGCACACACACACAAACAGAGTAATATACACACACACACACACACACACACACACATACACTCGCATATATACACATCGTTAAGTAGGACACATACAATCTAATGTAGCCGAGAGACAGAGCAACACAGACAGACTGAGAGACAGACATACAGATAGAGTTAACTCACTTTCCAGCTGGCACAGCACTCAACACTCAACATTCAACACTCAACACCCGCTGCACTACGTATAGAGGAGGCAGCAATATGACACTCTCCCCTCTCCACCCCTCCCCTCCTCCAACCACTTGCCCACAGCCGCATTGGCTTGTGGCAACGCCTCCACAGTGGGGCAAAAGCGACTGCAAGTTTGAACGCCTCCCATGGGGCATGAGCAGCGCCAACGGCAGCCAACTGTATTTTTTATCTAATTAGGTAGTCAAAATATAAAAAAAAGAGAACGCTCTATGTTTGCCTCTATGCATGTGTGTGTGTGTGTGTTTGTGTAATCTAAACTGTGTCACTAAATAAAAATCTGACGCAGAGCAGCAGCAGCAGCAGCTCAACTTTGCGCTGCTTTGCCCAGAAAATTGTGTCAAACAGATAAAAGCTTGGCATAGGCCACTCCTTTTGCTGAAGGGGAGAGAGTGGCCAAGGGGAGAGGGAAAGAGAGAGAGAGCGAGAGAGAGAGAGAGCGAGTGAGGTGAGTGGTGAGTGGTGCAGCAGCAGTTATGATTATAACCTCAATTCTGGAGCGCTTGACGTGTGTTCAACGGAGAAAACTGGCCCCAAAATTTGTAGAGCATTTGAATAATTCTACAAGAATGCAATAAAGCAACACACCAAATAATAATCATAAAAAAAAGGCGAACAAAGAAAGAGGAGAGAGGGAAGAGAAGAGAGAAAATAAAAGCGTCTAAAAAGCCGCACAGTCGCAGTCCACAGTCCACAGTCCACAGTCAAAGTAGGCGGCGGCAACGTTGATTTAAATGGCACCCAAAAAGTCAGTCATGGAACGAGAAGACAAACAGACACACAGACGGACGGACGGACAGACGGACAGACGGACAGACAGATAGAGAGATGGACACCAAGTATGTGTCTGTGTGAAAAGAGAGAGGCCAAGCGAGAGAGAGAGGGAGACGGCTACGCGGCAGATGGATGGACAACTATTCAAATTGAGGTCATTCATCCCGCTTCGTTGAACGCGCTTAAGTGAATTATATGTACGTAAACACACTCACACACACATATAACTATACATGTGTGGGTGTGTGTGTGATACATACGAGTAGCTGTGCAATAG
>JBANCZ010004306.1:0-10540 GCA_037040025.1 Sphaerogastrella javana | reverse complement strand
TAAATACATGTATTGAGTTTTTTGATTACGAATAACTCTGAACAAAATAAAATAATATATATGACTACCATGAGCAATGATAGAGATTGTAAACCGACGTTTGGTCTTTTAAATTCCCACAAAATCTTAGTGTAAGTAATATGATGTACTATTATCATGGAAAAAAAAAAAACTATGTTATAAAATTGAGATTATACTTGACACTCGTGGATGCATGTTATATATTCTTGATCAGAATAAAAAGCCGAATCGGTTAAGACATGTCCGTCTGCATATCCATCTGAACAACTGAATGTCAGAAACTAAAGAAGCTAAAACTAGTCAAATTTTATACATTTAAAAATTTTTAATAATAGATCCAATTATTGAATATAGTTCATAGTTTTACAAATGTACCACAATATTTATAGCAAATATTACAAATATTTTCTTATGCCTATGTATAGTATATGCAGTACATCATTAAGATGATATCTTATCCATTTATAATGTGTTCAGCAAAACAAACAAATTTATGCCGATCATTATTATGATATATCCATTTTAGAGGTAGAATCATGTGTATCGGAGCGCAATTCCATTTTTCGTTCTACAATACCATCCTTCGTAATGATATTTAGTATAACCGAATCGCCAGTATATTTTTCATGTTTCGTAGCCGCTAGAAAAGACTTGTATATAGCATTCACTGTGTGATCCACGGTGAGTATGGACACATGATCACCTGGCAAACAATTGTCGTTTTGGCCAATCAGAGTATCCAGCAGAGGCAAGACTAAATCAAAGGCAGTCCCTTCCGCCCGGTAGGTGTCACGCATCAAACTTCCCAATTTGTCGAACGAGTAGACAACGCCCTTACCATCCTTGTCCAGTCCAGCCAATATCATGCTGACCTCATAGGGAAAGAAACGTCGACTGTACATAATGGAGGATATCATTTGTGCCATGGAATCGGTTGTCATCGTCCTACGCTGCTTGAACTCATACATCTGAATGCGAGTTGCAAAAACTCTGTGCAGAGTGAGAGCATCGGCCCAGCAACCGGCGGAGCCCAAAACAACATACGGTGCAAGATTGAACAGTTTACGCTGTGAACGGGATCGGATCAATTGAGTTTTACCGCAACTCATACGTGTATCGGACGCAATCACAACAAAATCATCTCCAGCAACGGCAACAATTGTTCCACCGCCATCCTTTTCCGAATTCTTATCTTTGACCTTTTTGGCGCTAGTGCCCTGAATCTGCTCTGTTGTAGTTGGGCCTTTGTTATTGTTGCTTTGTTCATTATTCATTGTTTTGTTATTTCTTAAGCCAAATAATTCGAATCGAAAACAATTTCACACAAAAAATAGTATAATGACGTATCATATTTCAATTATAGTATACTTTGTTTAATTTTGTAAGTTCATCGCAAAACGTGTACAAATTTTTTTTTGAAATCATTTTTAACCTCTTTAAACTTCATCAAAATATTGATAGTTGTAGGCAAGGCAATATATTTCAAAGATCATGATATAATATAATGTTATATACAATTAATCACATACAAACTGAAACTGTACAAGGTGTTTAACTCATCATGTGCCATTTGCAATTTGTTCGCATTAGCTTCATAAAGAAATTAAGCTGTTCAATGGCTGAAGTGAAAGTAATTCAAAGCCGATGACAAGCGTTCACTTTTGAATTGTCTGCCAGGATTGCCAGGCTTGTCAGAGTATAAAACTATTATGTTACTTATGAGGGTTGTTCGGAAAATTCGCGAATGCCCTTTATGTGACGGAAAGACACAACTGCCTTTGATCAATGAAAACAAATCATAAAACGCGGTTTACAGCTCCCATGTGTGTAATCGCTGGCATTTAACGTTTGAGCTTCTTTAAGGCTCATGACTGGCACGTGAGGGTTGCATTATATCTACCAATATTAAACCAAAAAAAAAATCCTAAAAAAATGTGAAACAACAGAGTATGGTACAACAAGAAAAAAGTGAATAAATAAATAAATGGAAATGGAAATGGACAGGAAAAGGAAAAGGATAGCAACCTCTGACGCATGTTTGCCTAAAACATGAGCCGTGGGAATTCAAATTTTGGGAATCTTGAAAAATATTTTTAAAATGTTATGTTAAACATTTGTTTTGATTTCCGGACGAAAAGTCTTACAGTTCTCATTGATGTTTGTTAAATTTTTAAAAATCTGATTCCATTATCATTAATAAGATTCTTTACTTAGGAAAAACATCGTCATATGCTATTGTGGAGTTTGAAGTATATACATATTATATTCTCTCTGGCGAATTATATTATAAATTCATTTAAAGCCCTTTAAACCGAGTTGAACCTTGATGATATTTGTAGGCTCTCGAGGGGATACGTTGCACCGTTTGACATCTAGATTTAATTCCTGATTGTTAAATATTTTTAGCTTATTCAGTTTAAAATATAGCTAACAGAAGGTCCGGTGCCAGACATTCCTTTAATTTTTCCAATCCACTCTTGTCATTCTGATCAAGAATATATATACTTTATGTCTTTTACATACAAATCGACTTTGCACGAAGTTAATATACCCTACCATGCCATTTACAGGGTCCAAAACTCTATAAAAATAATAAGTATCTAACAATAGTGAATTGGACTTCGAGGTTTTCGATATTATTTCATTAATTTGCGAAACGATACGCACTTTGGCCATAAAAAACGGGTCTTAAGTGCAAAAAGTGCAAACTTCGTTGACTTTTTTGTTCGAAAAGTTGCGTGCATCGCATAGTTAAAAGCCATATTTGTTTTAATGGTCAATACACCCACAGACGCACACAGTCCCACATACAGGTGCGGGTGGGTGACAATAACCATAAGGATACGGATAAGGATAAGGATAAGGATAATAATAAGTGACTAAGTGAGTGAGTAAGTGAGTGAGTGAGCAGGGCGTCAGATAACGATAACGTAAATAATGACCCAAAGGCCAGGCGGCCAAAAGAAATAATAAAAAAAAAAACAGCAACAACAACGTAGCAACGACCAAGAGAAACTGCTCCATTGAAGGTGGTACGGGTAAGAGGTGGCAAAAAAAAAACGTGCTCGATACTCAATAACCGCACCGAACTCTCCTTATGGCCGGTGGTGGGGTGCTGCCGCTGCATACTTACAGGACGGTGCAGGCGGAAAAATTCGATTGAACATTTCCGGATCGACGCTACTGTTGATGGTGCTAGCGATGGTAACCATGTGGGTGTTGTTGTGGGTGGGTGTCGGTACAAGGACAATGACTGGATACACAACACAGCCCATTGGCATGTCCATGACTGACCCATTCAATTAAGCATGAAAAAAGTGACCCAAACAACAGAGAGAACGTCGAAAACAAGAGGGGAGAATGAGGCTACGCCTATGGCCTACGTGTCATGATAGTCTGGTTGTTCATATAAAAAACTGAGAAAAAATACAAATAAAAAAAACGAAAGATGAGCATATCAAACTAGGAAATTCCCTGGCTTATTAGTCCATAATGTTGAAATTTACGTAGATTTCTTTAGACGATCAAAAAACATACATGATTAACAATGGAACATATAAATTATATTAATTTTAATGGAACACATATCTAAAATATTAAATAGTAAGTTAGTTTTAGCAATTTATAATCAAAACATTTTAAGATTATCATAGAAATTCATAATAAATCCCATAAGACAGAAAAACTTTTAAAGATCAAGTGTAGAATGTAATTTTTAGCAATTTGAATTAGAATACATAGATATACCCTATGAGGTGTATCATTGATGTATATGCGTCTCAACATAAGCTACCCTTTGGTGGCATTGTTATTGATTCTAGGGTATAAAAAGGACATCACATGCCAGGCTGAGTAGCAGCACTTAAGGAGCACCAACAACGGCAAAGGCCGCTGCCCGCAACAAAACACGCATCACTTGTCACACATACTTAGATGACTGAGAGAATGAGAGAGAGTGAGAGAATGAGAGAGAGAGAGAGAATGAGAGAGAGAGAAAGAGAGAAAGACACAGTTCGAAACGCGCGCCCAAAAGGACTCACTTATTGTCATGTCCTGGTGTTGTTATTGAGGTGTAATACAATTTTTTCCATGATACCCATAACAATGCCTAGCACGTTGCCAAATGAAAATACAAAAAAAATTTATATATATATATATATATAGAAATAGCGAGAGAGAGAGAGAGAGAGAGAGAGAGGGAGAGGGAAAGAGTGAAAAAAATAAAATGAAAACGCCATGCCGACACAATCAGAAAGGATAACGAGCTGGCGTCGTCCTGGTCACATATGGCGGTATTAGTTTTAGCAACAATTACGGCCCTATGGACGTGCCACTCAAGGGAGAGAGACATACAAACAGAGCTAAAGAAACAGAGAAAGTAAGAGAGAGAGAGAGAGAGAGAGAGAGAGAGAAAGAAAGAGAGAGCGATTGGGAGACTGAGAGAGTGGGGTTTGTGGAAGGTTCTTTGTGTAGCAAAGCGTATCGCATAAAGTTGCAATTGAGCCAATTTGTAAAGTGCGGCAAGCCCATTAACGAGCGAAGTCCTAGTCCCAATCCCCAGTCCCTATTCCTGAACATGACTTTAAATGAAACTCAGTCTGAGTCCAAGGACAATAGCCAGTCGCTGCCAATCGAATGTCAGCACCTGCGTCATAAGGCGACGACTGCCAAATGCCACATTCCCAGATGCACCCGCTCAAAGGCCCCATATACCCAGATGGCCAAAGATCCAGCGGACATTGAGCTTGAAAGCATGCATGGACCTTACAACCCAACTAAACACAAACTTCTTCTATCCCTTTTTTCTTTTTTTTTGTTGTTGATTTCATTTTAATTTTATTTGATTCTATTTTATTTATGTTGTTAGTCTTACTACTTTGCATTACAAGCGCCCACATTAAAATTAAAATAAAGTTCTTTTCTGCTGGCGATCCAAAGCGATTTAGGGTTTTATATGATATACATATATATATGGTATTTTTATATATTTTTTGTTGGGGGTTGGAGGTCAAACGGCAGCTAGATTTAGCCTTTTTTCAGCTTAAATATAAATAAATCTAAAACTCGCACATTCCTTACTCGCTTTTCCTCAGCTTAGCATAGCTTTAGCTCAGCTTCTATGTATGTGGGTGTGTGTGAGTTTGTATGAGTGTGTAAGTGTGTGAGTTTGTGTGAGTGTGTATGAGTGTGAGTGAGTGTGTGAGTGTATATGAATGGATACGGGTGAGCCACAGTTGGGAATCGCAGTTTTATTTTGCATTTACATACCCACATGCATAATGCATATGTATGTGAGTGTATTTGTGAGTGTGTGTGTGTGTGTGTGTGAGGTATATACATATACGTATACATATGTAATAGCGCCAACTATTCGCATGCTTAATACTCTAACAAGACAAATATTTTCAACTGAGGGAATCAGGATACTCAACGCTTTAGATCTAACAGGTTATAATACAGTGAAAAGAAAACTATTTATATGGTATATATAATACACAAAAAATAACAGTATTTAAATTGATATTTGTTAAAAATTATTTAATAATTTAAGCTGGGAAAATATATTTTTTAATATTATATAAATAGACAAAAATACAACGAACTTTGGTCAACATTATTTTGTTTCGAACATTGTGAACTAGAATAGAGCAAAATTATGTACAATTTGAAACTTTTGTGTGTTTAAAGCATTTCTTTTAGAAAGCAAATAAAAACATATTTAGATTTAATAGTTATTTTAATAGTTTTTTATTTCAAAAAGCTCTTCAAAATAAATGAATAACACAGAACTATCTACTTCAGTTCAAGGATCCTTTTTTGATGTTTGATTCATGTTTAAAAAATGATAAACATTCTTTTTTTATTGGCACCGATTGATAGATTTAATTATTGGCACCGATTAATAGATTTGATAATCGAAATTCAAATACGTAACTAGTGCTAGTTAATATAAACCTGAGTAGTTTTTTAGCACTAGCTTCCTTCATCCTTCAGAATTACTGTAATTCTCAAACAGTTCTAGTAATTCTTAAACAAATTGCTTTGAAAATTTACAATATAATTCAGTTCCGGTAACAAGTCGATAGAATAAAGAATAGAATAAAGTAAGTTCGTCAAAATTCGTAACTTTTTCATTTTAATTTTTGTTTTTTCTTTATTTCTTCTGTGGTTGCAAGTCAACATGGTGATGTTCTCAATAAATATTCAGCCTCTTCTCCCAATTGCGTGTAATGGCTATATAAACGGTGTCCCCCGGGCTAGCAAATTGGTGCCTTATAGAGCTGCCGTTTATCTTTACACCGACCTATTCGATGGCCGCGGACCAACGGTGACCCCCAATCCGGGACAGCGCAGTTGTGCCAGCTTTGCCGTACAGGCTGATGCAGACCACTCGGCCGACTTGTATGCTCTTTTGGTGTCCACGGCAGATTATGTGGCAAATGACATTCGCAGAGTCCTGGGACATAGTGGAAATTACCGCTCGAACAGAAGAGGCCACCCAAGAGAACATGGAGACTACATGAGAACTATCGTCAATAGATTCAATGAAAGGATTAGCCACGCATGGTTGACCAATTCGGGTGGCACAAGGACTGCATCAGGACCCAGGAACCGTAGAAGAACCAATTCCAGAGGTCACAGAGTGAACCCGCTATCCCGTACAACGACAGGCGCCAGGATCATACGATGGCCTCCATTGTGCTCGCTCACTGAAGAATCTTCCGCTACAAATGATGAAGTCGACGCTGGAGTAACCAGAAACTTGCAGACATTCAAAATTACTATAGCTAAAGAAACCTAGTTGAATTATAAATGCAACCGCCTTTGTGATATTTATTCATTCATTGCACATCTAAACAAACATTTACACATTTAAACGAGTTCATATACAAAATAATAATGTACAATGATAATAATAATAATATACATCATTAACACGAACAAAATTGTAAACCAAGCTTTGGTCATTTTAATTTCAACAAAATCTTGGTGTATGGTATATCATATTTATTATAATAATAACAATATATGTCTTGCCATAATATCACGCCAAAAAATGTATTCCTGATTAGAATCAGGAATTATATTTATTTGCACAATCTTATTGTACCAAATCGTCATAAACGACGCCATGTTGATGTCATATTGACGCCATATTGACGCTAGAAAAAGTCTTAACTTTCGATATTATAATTTAATCGAAATTCCAATATGTCACTAGAGCTAGTTTAAAACACTGTGTGCAGTTAACCAACACTGGTATTAGTCAAATAATGAATGCAATTCATTTGATTACAAAATTTTTACATAATATAAGCAAAGGTCGAGATTATAAACGAACAATTGATAAATTCAATTCACGAAATATTTTAATAAATACAAATAATATGATATTATTATAATATGACAAAAAAAATTAATGGTAAGCTTAAATGTCACAGAAAAAAACAGGTTTCTATAAGTTAAGGTTAAACTCGAGAACATTTAATAGGTATATCAGGCTGTTCTTTTCTTTAGACTATTTTGTATAAATTGAACAATCAGGATACGAACAATAAAACAATTCCTACTGGAATTTTGAAGAGCATCAATACTTCGACTTGCGAATTACGGAAGGTTTTAAACATTTAAGATTTGTTCTTGTATGGGTTGCAGTGTTTCGGGCTGTTCGTTCGTTTGTTCGTTGTTCTTTCATTTTTGTTCAGCAAGACTTTGAGATAGAGATACAAAAAAAATAAAAATAAAAATAAAAAAAAAAAACAAGGAAACCAACAACAAATCAGAACGAAAGCAAGAAATAAAAAATAAAGTATGCAAAAAGTAAAACAAAAAGCGTCCGACGGGCACAAAGGATGCTACAATAATATCCTTAAGCTACAAATGCAACATGAATTTGTCTTTGCTCGACCCAAGTTACAGCTACACAGACCTTACCACCATCAACCACCGCCAACCACCCACCGCCACCGCCCACTGTCCTGAATGTCCCTGAATGCCCAGTTAGCCCGCACTCAGGAAATTTTGTTTTGCTGTTGCTCTTTCTTCGAGTTGCCTGGCTGAAAGCACAAAAAGTAGCACTAAAAAAATGAAATGAAATGAAATAAAATAAAGGATACTCGAACTTTACAAATGCATGCACATTAGGACGACTTATATGCATGTGTTCAAGTCGGTCTGTCGATCTGTCTGCCTGTCTCCCTGTCTGCCTGTCTCCCTGTCTGCCTGTCTATCTGTCTCCCACTCTGTCTATGTGGGTGCTGGGTTGGGGCGTGTGGTTTCTGTTGGTAAGTAATCTTATGCGTATCATGTGAACTCCACATATGCCTTGTTTTCAGTTTTCACAGTTGCTATTTGGTGCTCCTTCCAAGGGAGGGGTTTCCCTCGACTTGGTGCTGCCCCTTTTGCTACTTTTTGTGCTGCCTTTTGCTTCGACACTTATTTTAATTTATTTCATTTTCATTTATGTGCATACGCTTCAAATGTCCTTTGTCCCTGCAACAGAAGGTCGGATGGACATACAGACAGTTTCACTATTCCTCCTCTACTGACGCCCTGTATATAATTAAATGAAAATGTATTTCCGAGCAAGCTTTAAAGAAACATTATGTGCATTCACCTATAGTATATGCATTTCCCTGCTTTATGCTTGCATCCTGCAAAAAATCTACAAGCTTTTATTTTAATTGCACGTTGAAATTACTGCACCACATCCCCTCACTCTCTCAACCATCAGACATATCATCCATCTGTTTTTTTTTTTTTTTTTAGGGACAAACTAAAACAAGAAATCGCTTAATGATATTAATATTTAGCCCCTATTTCGTAAATCAACGAACATCAATGAACGAATAGATGATTTAATTAAAAGTTATATACATAACCTAAAATCAAAACAGATAACACTCTACTGGACTCTCATCGTCCAAGATCTATGGTCCTATCGGCGTCGGCGGTACGTATCGTATCAGATGGAACCACGAACTGTACGGGTTATACGGCAATGTGAATTTAGTCAACCGACTGAACGCCCAGCGATTACGATGGCTGGATCACATCGCGCGTATGGAAGAAGACAATCCAGTTCGTAAGGTATTTGATACGGAAGTGGACGGACGACGAAGGAGAGGAAGATCCCGGATTCGGTGGCGAGACCAAGTGACTAAATCTCTTTCAGCACTTAGTGTTGTCAACTGGAGAAGAGGCGTCAGAACAGGGACGCGTGGAGGAACATAGTGCATCAGGCTATGACCCGATAGGGTTGTCAAGTGCCAATAATATATATAAAATCTATACAACCCTTGCTTCTGTTACAGCTGGTGGTATAAAGCAATGTACTCTTAGTGAAGGAATTACAGAATGACTTAAAACTTTATTGTAAGTTGAAATTTTCTTTTTTTGAAAACGTTGAAATATTTTCATATAATAAATTCGATTGCATCGTTTCAAGTGAAATTAAATTAATTAAAATTCAGTGCATTTTTTGTATATATCAAATAGATATCATCTATTTATGAAATTCAAAAAAAAAAACAAGACAAGCAATACTTGGCTTGTCCTTAAAATTATTATAAACAATTAAAAAATAAATACATTTAGCCAAAAAAAAAAATAGCTTATTCAATCTGATGCGGTTTGGTGGGTGCTTAAACTCTGTACGCTTGACAAATCTCTGAGATTTGATTTAAAGATTGATAATATCTTTAGTTACACTACATGATCATATTTGTTATTTGATGGAATCGAAATTTTATGTTGATCGGATCCGATTTTAGAATTAAGCAGCAAATCCTCTCAGCAATCGTTCGAATCCATATCTATTCGAATGGGTACGGTTTGTTCATGTTTGCGCATCGACTTCATCTTATTGGGAATCGAATTCTGATAAAGTGTCTTGGCCAATATGTTCTTCTTGCGCTGCAGATCCCAATAGGAGACCTTGGGATTGTATTGGGATTTATATTTGGGCGGCATGCGTACATTTGGTATATGCGGCAAGAGCTTGTTAACAGGTCCCACATAGTAACCATCCCCATTGGCACCATTGGTAACCATTAGCTGTGCACGACCGTTCGTACAATGTGTATCATAATTCACTACGGATTACAGGGTATTAATAGGGTCGAGCAACATATAATAAACCTGCACCCAAGTGTCTTGCTTACCAATGAAATGCTGCTGTGCACGCAGCTCTCGTTCGGGCGTTACCATTGGCATTGGCGTCGGATAAGAGATGGGCGATGACACCGTCACTTGCTCACCCATTAGCTGGCGTGCGCGATCGGAGAGCAACTGCTTGCCAGTCATAACCAACGACTGACGTTCTGTAATTGAAACAGATGTTTATATGTTTCTAAGGAGGAGTCATCTTTAACAATACTCACTGCTTGTATCCTTATGGTTTCGTATACGATCCAAAGGCTCCCACACACGACACGACTGTCCAATGGTTGGCCACTGAAACGTGTCGCAGGTGCGATCAAACGACGAGATCCTGATGCGACGAGGCATAGTACCATCC